>CAUYLG010020664.1:0-60094 GCA_963573385.1 Cacajao melanocephalus
TATTCAATAAGGAAAAGAGGAAGTCAAATTGTCTCTATTTGCAGATGACATGATTGTATATTTAGAAGACCCCATCCTCTCAGCCCAAAATCTACTTAAGCTGATAAGCAACTTCAGCAAAGTCTCCAGATACAAAATCAATGTGCAGAAATCACAAGCATTCCTACACACCAATAACAGAGAGCCAAATCATGAGCGAACTCCCATTCACAACTGATACAAAGAGAATAAAATACCTAGGAATACAATTAACAAAGGACGCGAAGGAACTCTTCAAGGAGAACTACAAACCACTGCTCAACGAAATAAGAGAGGACACAAACAGATGGAAAAACATTCCATGCTCATGGCTAGGAAGAATCAATATCATGAAAATGGCCATACTGCCCAAAGTAATTTATAGATTCAATGCTATCCCCTTCAAGCTACCATTGACCTTCTTCACAGAACTAGAAAAACCACTTTAAACTTCATATGGAACCAAAAGAGAGCCCACATAGCCAAGGCAATCCTAAGCAAAAAGAACAAAGCTGGAGGCATCACACTACCGGACTTCAAACTACACTACAAGGCTACTGTAATCAAAACAGCATGGTACTTGTACCAAAACAGAGATATAGACCAATGGAACAGAACAGAGGCCTCGGAGGCAATGTCACACATCTACAACCATCCTATCTTCAACAAACCTGATAAAAACAAGCAATGGGGAAAGGATTCCCTGTTTAATAAATGGTGTTGGGAAAACTGGCTAGCCATCTGCAGAAAGCTGAAACTGGACCCCTTCCTTACACCCTACGCTAAAATTAACTCCAGATGGATTAAAGATTTAAACATAGAACCAAACACCATACAAATCCTAGAAGAAAACCTAGGCAAAACCATTCAGGACATAGGCATAGGCAAGGACTTCATGACTAAAACAACAAAAGCAATGGCAACAAAAGCCAAAATAGACAAATGGGATCTAATTAAACTTAAGAGTTTCTGCACACCAAAAGAAATAATCATTAGAGTGAACTAGCAACCAATAGAATGGGAAAAAATTGTTGCAATCTACCCATCTGACAAAGGGCTAATATCCAGAATCTACAAAGAACTAAAGCAGATTGACAAGAAAACAAACAAACAAACCCATTCATAAATGGGCAAAAGATATGAACAGACACTTTTCAAAAGAAGACATTTATGAGGTCAAAAAACATATGAAAAAATGTTCATCACTCATCATCAGAGAAATGCAAATCAAAACCACAATGAGATACCATCTCACACCAGTTCAAATGGCGATCATTAAAAAATCAGGAGACAACAGATGCTGGAGAGGATGTGGAGAAAAAGGAACACTGTTATACTGTTGGTGGGAGTGTAAATTAGTTCAACCACTGTGGAAGACAGTGTGGCGATTCTTCAAGGATCTAGAAATAGAAATTCCATTTGACCCAGCAATCCTATTACTGGGTATACACCCAAAGGATTATAAATTGTTCTATTATAAAGACACATGCACATATATGTTCACTGAGGCACTGTTTACAATAGCAAAGACCTGGATCCAACCCAGATGCCCATCCATGATAGACTGGACAAAGAAAATGTGGCACATATACACCATGGAATACTACGCAGCCATAAAAAGGATGAATTCACGTTCTTTGTAGGGACATGGATGAATCTGGAAACCATCATTCTCAGCAAACTGACACAGGAACAGAAAACCTCTCAGCAAACTGTCACAGGAACAGAAAACCAAATACCGCATGTTCTTGTTCACAGGCAGGTGTTGAATAATGAGAACACATGAACACAGGGAGGGGAGCATCACATGCTGGGGTCTCTTCAGGGGGAGCTAAGGAAGGGACAGCGGGGGGGGGGGTGAGGAGGTTGGAGAGGGATAACATGGGGAGAAATGTCAGATATAGATGATGGGGGGATGGAGGCAGCAAACGCCCTTGCCATGTATGTACCTATGCAACAATCTTGCATGATCTGCACATGTACCCCAGAACCTAAAGTACAATAAAAAATTAAATTAAAAATAAGAAAAAAAAAACTGTAAAAGCTAGTGACATGATAAGGAATTTTAATAGACTGCCTTCCTCCCACTGAGGACTGTGAGATTGGAAGGGCTGGCTAAAATCAGAAATGGTCTAAGTTTGAAACAGCTGGTTCCTCCTCCTCTGAGTACTCCTGGATGTTAGCATTCTTCAGGGTTCATCCTTGGCCTCTCAACACTCTCTACACATATCTTGGGTGAACTCAGTCACTTCCATAGCTTTAACAACCACTTATCTAAGGGTAGCTTTTACATCTGTATTTCTAGCCCTGACTTTTCTCTTGAGCTCCTTACCATCTAGAGAAGTCCTTACAAATATAATATATCAAAATCAGAGTTAATTATCTTCCTGTTGTCATTAGTCAGGACTAACGTGTGTGTCAGACACAGTAGCCGGGATAGGCAAAAAGAGTAATTTATTGGCTTATGTTAACCAAACCATGGCAGGAATTAAGCCAGCTTCAGGATGCTTGAAATCAGGAACCAAGAAAGCACCAGAACTCTCTTTCCTTCTGTCTCTCATATTCCCTTCTCTCTGTGTTAGTTGCAGTTTTCCCTACGGAATACCAGCTTCTCACACATATAAAAGACAAAACCATTAGCATCTCTAGAGTGGATACTTCCCAGATCCATCATCAGATTTCCCTTAGTGATAATTCAAAACTCAAAAATACCAGGGAAGGGGTCAGATCGGGTCACACACCCATACTTAGGCCAAACACCATGGTCCAAGGTGGAGAGTGTGAGACACTGTGACTGAACCAGCTTGCATCTGGTATCCACCCCTAGAACAATGACTATAGATAAGGAGATTGGATCTTGTACTCTAAAAGGTGGGGACAGGGGTAGGGGTAAGACAGCAGCTCTTCTTAGGTTCACCTATACAAGTGGGAGCAGGGGACAAGAACAGGTTACCACTGCTGTTCCAGGAAAAGGGAGCAGTGCCCACCACACTCTCAAACCATGTTCTGTCTTCCACATTGTTAATCTCTACTAATGACATCTCTATGAACCCAGTCTTACAAACTGTGCCCCAACTTCTTAAAAACTCTGGTCAGTTCCTCAAACCAAACCCAAACTCCTTAGCTTAAAATACAAATCCCTTTCCCTGGCTCAACATATTTTTTTTCCTCCCCAAATTATTCTATTCCATTCCCAGTCCCTGCTTTCCCCGCATGACCACACACTGCTGCTACACATGCAACTCTTCTTTAGACACCTAGAGCCCTATCCTAGCTCTACACATTGGTCCATGATTTGCTGGGATTGGATTGTCTTTTTTCACGTCTGTCACACAGTATTTTTCTATAAGATTGAGGTAAAATGTTGCCTTACCCTTAGGTTATACCTACCCTACTCTCCAGGAATATCTGACGACTTGACTTTTTGCATTTCCTATGATAGGGAATACATGTCTCTGACCAGCACTTAGCACATGGAATTATTTGTTTGATTCCACAACTGTCTCCTGAGAAGGCCAAGAGCTTCTGGAAGAAAAGGACCACACCTTGTTCATCTTTGACATTAATCCAGCACAGGGCCTGGCATATAACTGCTAGCACACAGTGGACAGTAAATAAATATTTACTGACTAAAGCAACAATTAAAAACTTCTAATTTTAAGATTTGTTTGGTAGTTTTAATACCTGCAACTACATAGTAACAAAACTAAGACTTTCTTCCTCCCTCTCTTCCTTCCTTCCAGAATTAATGGATGTTTCCTTTGTTTTCATTATTTCCATTCGAAATGCTTCAAATTTATCCAATTCTATTGCAGCAGCCACCATGAGTATTGACATCAACTTCTGAACCATTTTCCCTGTCATTAGTTCAAAATGGATACATATTTTATTTTCCTTGGCTTTGAAAATATACACTAAATCTATGACAATCTAGATATATAAAAGTATTAGGCGATTATTGTTGCTTCTGTTGAAGTTGGCAATGAAAAGTACAAGGGATATCCAAAATCATACGATCCTTATCCATAACCCTGTCCTACCCCCTGGCCCACTAAGGGTTTTCTGGAATGGATGAGAAACAGATCTGCCTGGAAACCAAGGGAAATGGACATTAAGAACTCAAAATCACAGATCTGTTCTCATTTATTTTGCCTGGCCTTTCTGTAGCTTGTTTTTTCTCCCCTGCATGCCAACTTCTATACTTATGTTTCTTGAGAAGTGAAAGATCGGGTGAGATCTGACACCATGCCACTGCAGCATGACTTCTCCCACACCATCGGAAATCTATTCATGGCCCCACGGAAGCCCTTCTCCTGGAACAAGCCAGCAGTAATTATTGTTATCTAAGTCTTGAGCAACTAACATACGTCAGACATTGTGCTAAGTGCTCCATATACTCACACAGCCTCAGGTCATTCTCACAACAGCATTAAAATGTGAGGAAACAGCAGTTCTAAGAAGTTGGTCAATTTCTCCAAGGCCACATGGCTAGAAAGTAGCAAATGTGGGTCTGCTGCTAGGATCACCTGACTCTAAAACCCATTTTTTTTTAAGAACACATTGCTTTTCAAACACAATATCCTGACATATACCTTTTACAATGCTAATCTCTTGCTACAAAAAAAAAATTCTTTAAATGAACAGTATTAGTGTTAAGATCTTGGATATATATGGCTGTAGCGCAATACGATTCCATTGGGGATGACAAGACTGGGAATCACATTGCCTGGCGTCTCTGCCTGGTTCTGACACGTAAACATGATCGCAGCCATTCAGTTCTTGTCCTCCACAGTCACAGACTGTTATCTGGCCTCACCTAAATTTTGTAGGAAGAGTATAAAAGTTATACCTTTAAAATATCTGCAGTATACCAGTTCAACTCCTAAGACTTTGAGAGAAGGATTTCAGAAACATCTGGAGTTGATATGGCCTATGTTTCCATTTGAAACTAAGTTTATGGCCCATCTTTTTTGACACACTTTTTTTTTAAAGGGCATAGAATATCCTATCTCAGAAGGCATATTGTGTTCTGAGGTGTTAACTTTACAATTTTAAGAACCCGAGTTTTTATTTGGGCCAAGGAGGAAAGCAAAAGCTGGGGGCGCCATAACTTGAGAATGATGGAGAACATAGCCAGAAGGCAGTGCCAGAGGTAAAGAAGAAGCTGGGGAGTACGGCCAGAAAAATGTTAGGAGATTAAGAATCTTTCTGGCGAGGTGGGGGATGGGTGGGCTGAAGAAGTAAGGTTGGCAGGGGACTCGCTGGTAACTGTCTTCGTGTGTACGGCCTCAGAAAATAACCAACATTTTTTTTTCTAAATCAAATTACTGTGATTTTATCTAAGGAAAGAAGGAAAACAGTTCAGATGACAGTATATGCTGTTATTTAGGAAGAATTTTACCAGGCAAATTCTAAAATATTAGAATAGGTTCCTATTGGGAAGATGCACACTTTTCCTAGCAGTTATTACAAATGGGATAAATACCTATGTAGGTGGATTTGACCAGGGGTTGTCCCATCTGGTGGCAGGGGAGTCGACTAGGTAACTTCTGGAAGGTCCTTTGACCCGGCTCTCTAAAATGTAGCTATGAACTCAGCTCCCAGTTTGTTGTGCCAGTTCTGAAGCAAGATGCTGCCACCTAGTGTCTGCTGGTTCTCACATGCAGTAGCACCATACACTTTCATTAGAAAAGCCCTGATAATGCAGTCTGTCCTTTAGTTGGACAAAATAGGCCTAAACATTAAAGCCATAAGGAAAATGGAATCAACATTAAATTATTTGTTGAATTAAAATATTCTTTTGAGAAGACTGTAAGGGCAGTCAGCATAACACTGAATCATGAGAATCCAGAGTTCACCTACATCGCCCATGGGTCAACCATGTAGACGAGAACATGCAGAGAACTCATTCTGAGCATCTTCAGTGTATAGATATAGACCCCAAGTGGTGGAATATACAAGGAAAGAAATTATAGATCAAGTTAAGAACCAATTTTCTAACATTCAGCATTGTCTAGAGTACACAGGATTTCCTAATCATTGGAAGTATCCAGATACAAGCCGGAATACTTGTGAGAAAGCTGAAGAAGCCATTCAAACTAGCAAAATGGTCTGAAACATAGTTTTAAAATCTCTTTTTATCCAAGACTTTGAGAACCTTGAAGGCAGAGTTTTTACTATTGTGTCCTGTGTTTAACATCATGCCTGGTCTGGAGTAGACACAGGTACTTACTTGGTGGTTTGTTAAACGAGTAAATATATTCTCTTACAATTTCCCAGGAGGAAGAAAACTAGCCCAAACAAAAGTTAGACAAGTTGAGAACAAAAAGAGCAGCGCCTGACTTTAGAAACTGTCTGGGTACTCACAGCTAAGGCACTCACAGCTAAGGCATGTTGTTCTGATGAACCTAAACTATCTCACGGAAGACCAACCTCTAACAAGGTTACTCTGAGACCACAATAAAATGAGACAAAACAAGGCCATTTCATAATTGTGTCTAAGAACAGACAAAAATAAGGTCACTGTGCCATCCACAGAATACCAAACACCACTTCTCTCAACCAGATGAGTGACTGCTTGTTTTACTAATTGTAGCTTATCCTCAGCTAGACTTCTCTATCGATAAGATTCATAAACATGCCAAAATATGGAATTGCCCCTGCTTTCTGACAGCATCCAATTAGAGTGAAATCCTAACTCCTCGGACCCTCCCTCGAATCCCCAAAGCCCAAATCCTTCAAAAAGTTCTTTCTTGCACCCTCCTACCAGGACACCCTGTAGTTCCTTGGGGTGTGTGTGCTCTCTGGCTGCCATAAGTAATGAAACTAACTTGTTTAACTTACAGGGTTGCTCCTGGTGGTCTCTAGCCAAAAGGCATTGACGAAGTAAATGCTAAGAAAAAAAAGTTAGGTCCCTAACTCCAAGTACACTATAAATACCATCTGAATCCAAGTTTGTGAGGGTTGTATTAGGTATAGAAGACCTCTTTAAAAAGGAGGGGCCTTACATGTTAACACTCACCAGCATTTACTGAGGCTACATGCTGGGTGTAATCCCAAAGACTTTACAAGTATTACTTCATCTGGTTCTTACAACCCTCTAGGGTAGACAATATTATTATCACCATTTTATAGATGAGGAAACAGCAGCACAGAGAGCTTAAGCAACCTGCTCAAGCAAAACAGCTGGTAAATGATGGTGCCGGGAATCAACCTGGATGTCTGACTCCAGAGCCCATGCTTCAAATAGAGTTTTCAAGGAAAAGGGAGGAATCCAAGTGGGTGTTCTACGGAGAGGCAGAAAGGCATAAGCCAAGGCATGGGGGCAAGAAGGAACTCTACCTAACTAGCTTCTTGATTCCCTTAAACTGTATACAATCTTCACAATCCCTTCTCCACTTATCCCTTACTGCTGGTCCTGGTTCCCTTAAGGGTGACCCCAGGACCTGATGCAGGGGTTTGGGCAACACAATTTGAATGGCTTTGATTCTGCCGTCTTTGTTTTGATGATAAAAACAATGTTCCAACTTTGCTTCTAACCATACCTTGTTTTTCTCATCTCTCCAAAGCCTGATATGGTACAGATGGGTGTGGCTGGGGGACATAAAATCCTCCTTCCCCTAATTAACGTCAACTCATCTTTCCATCTCCACATTCAAATGTCACTTCCAGGAAGGCCTTCCCTAATTCCCTAGGACAGGTGAAATCCCTCTGTCAGAGCCTCTCACAATGGTCTGAATGTCCCCTTTGGGAAAGTTCATCATTCTTGTCGTTACAGTTCAGTATGTCCTCCCTGCTAGACTTTAAGTTCCATAAGAGCAGAGGCCACATCTGACTTGTTCACTGCCTGGAATGCCACAAAAATTCAGAGTTGTGAACTTGAAGGAGAGTGGGGAAACTACTTAGTGGCAGAGTTTCAGGGAAAACCAGGTCCATTCTTTTCCTTTCCTACTCTAAGCCCTTGCTTTTTTCTTCTCAATGCATCATGATGCCTGCTACTGTATCTTCCTGACCCAAACTCAAAAATCATCTTTAGTCAGGTCAGATGTTGCCTGTGCTCCATCAGGTCTTTTTTCTTTCAACGAGAGTCTGATTGGTCGTTCATAAACTTCACTTTCTGAAAAGTGAACCTTCCCTCTCTGGTGAGTTATCCAAGGTCACACTGAATCAAACAGCAAAGCCAGAAATAAAATTCAGATCAGCTGGCTCCCAAGTTGAAGCTTGATCTTCTTCTTATAGGAATAAAGTGAAGGAAATGAGCTTGCACGCTGATTCTCTGAGACTGTTCATCAAACGTGGGCTTATAATGCCTACAGCTTCCACAAGTTATCTAGGAGACATTAAAACATAATGAGCCCTGCAGGAAAAGGCATTTTTAAAAAGGAACAGGAAAACACAAGTGAAGTCTGGATGTATACTCAATATTGCAAAGATGATTTAATTCAATTCTGGATAGTGACTCTCCTTAAGCTGTTTTACAATCATGAAGTCAGCATAAGCCACAGAATCAGAATCAGCTTACTGTATAAGCTCTTGGTAGAGGGTCCAGCAATGCTAAGAAGCTGCAGAAAACACAAATGTCTTTGGCATAAAACCTATGTTCCAATCTTATGAAAAGCCACTTAAAAATGAGTAAGACAGTGCTAAATTCTTAGATACACAGCCACACAGTAAGAGAATTCAAATAGCCAAGTTCTTGGCCTGCAGTGCTGAAAAATGAAAGCCAAGCAATTAAAGCTGAGAAACTGGATTACATAATCTTACAGGAGGAGACTCAGATCAGTTAAAAAGAATTTACTGTTTGGATTTAGAAATAACTGAGACATCCTTTTACCTGGGATGGATCAAGCAGAGCTCAATATAGGAAGGAGACAGGAGGAAAGAGAGAGACTACATGAGTTCCCAAACCACCTTCTCTCCTAGAGTTTCTGAAAACATGAGAAGTAAACTACAACTGCTAAAAAGTGAAGGTTAAAAGATGAACTTTCAACTTCTGACCTGGTTATTTTAGAGCTCATCTCTCTCTGCATATGTTACTCACACTAATCAAGCAGCCCCCACATAATTATGTATTTCATAGTTTTTTAAAATGTTCATTTCTTCCGTCTGTGTTGCCCCAAGTAACATCATGAAATAATTCATAAGAAAGTGTGGCAGACTATCTCATATCACCTTTTATCCCTTGCACTGAATACAGTATACAGTGTAAGGGATAAAAATAACTAAAATCACTGCGAATTTCTCATCAAAACTAATCTTTGACAAGGCTTTTGTTTTTCCCTTCCTATTTTTTCATTACTTTTTATCTGTTTTGCAAGTACATATAGTTTCATCTAGAAATTAACTGTCTCTTAGTTTTAAGCAAAAGAAAATCTCTTAAAATAAACAAATAATCCTTAAGGAGAGTGGACAATCTGGAGGCCATACAACTAGGATCACCGTTAAGACTGTTTCACGTGTTATTCCTAGCAATTCGGGAGGTAATCGCAGACACCCAAATGGCTAGCGAACAGAATTTGTAAAGATGTAGCACTTTTGGATCAACAATCACAGCTCAATTGAATTTTTATCACAATGAGTCTGTCATGCTGCGCCTCATTTCTCTCAGCTCTAATGTGAGAATAGCCTTTGATACCGTCCTTTCTTGCCAAAGGTTGAACGAATTGTTTGACTCACTTCAACAGGAATGATGGTAGACACAGTGCGAGTGGCTGGAGGTTAGATGGACTGTAGGAAGTATACTCAGGTGAAGGTAGAGCTGCTCCTCTAAGCTAAGGGAGCACACCAAGAATAAAAGATGCTGCAGGCACCTGCTCTTGGCCTGTTTGGGGATTTTTAAAAATAATAGCACACAGTAAATGATTTTTCCCATAGGTTATTTGATTAGCTATTGCTCATGATGATTCAAACTAAGAACAAGAGAATTCCCCCATCTGCAAGTGGGGTACATACGAGTTACAGGCAGCAAACTCCTTGAGTCTACCAAGATTGAGCTGAAAACTTGGGTTTAAATAATAGAAGGTAGAGATGAGATATATAAATCACAGAAACAAATATATGATATACACAGACAACCAAGAACTGCTAATGGAGAGCTTTAATCATCACGTGTAAAAACAATACATTCATATATCAAAATTGGCTCCAAATTCTTTATGATGATCACCATCAACAGTCTAGAAATGAAATGACACACTAATATAAAACTTTCCTGTTTATAACTAAAAGATTTATGAAACTATTTTTTATAAACACATTTTTTTTTACCCTGAGGCTGATATCACCAAAGTGAAAAAGAAAAGTCATTGTCAGCTGGAATGTATTCAATACAGAGTTTCAAAAACCATTTATCATTATTCTAGAGTGATTTCTATTCATTCTCCCCACCCACACTATGTGATGATAACAGAAGAAGATGGCAAATGGTTGTGTCCAGTCTTATTATATACTTACTGGTCATCTAATTCTCAAATGTACTGATCATATAATTCTCAATTCATTCTACTTACCAAAACAAAGAAATAAAATTTTAACATCCATTAACTCTATACTATCATATTTTAAAGTATGTATCAAAATCAGCTCTCTCTTACAAAAGAGGGGTTGGCAGTACATTCTCAGACCAAACAACAACAGCAAAAACAAAAACAAAAAAATCACAGTACTTTCTTACAATGGCTACTGCAGTGCATTCTACGTATTTCATATGAACCAACTAGCTAAGTTCAGAGTTCACATCGATTGCCTCACAAATACTGATCTGCAAATGTCTAAAAGAAAAATAACTCCCAAATGCTGCAACAGTTATTCCATACAAGTGCTGAGACAGGTATGCATATTAAACTTGAAAAAAGATAGCCATGTTGAAGGGAGCACTATTTTAATAGGTTTTTTTTTTTTTTTTTGGTAGGTAAATAACAATAGAAAAAAAAGTTTTTCAAAATGTGAATTCCTAATGTCTCTAACATTCATTTTCTGAACAGGTTTAGAGCCATAGTGTGCTACCTCTCACAAGGCAGCCTAGAGACTTTGCCTCCAATTATTTTCATGATAATCTCTAGATACTTTTTAGAGTCCTTTTTCTAAATATTCTCAGCACTTCATCTAAACCAGCAATTAGACTGCATACCTGAGTCAGGAAATCTTTGTTACCACTTTGTTTCAAAGTATTGTACATGCAATTTCCTGGGTCCTACTCACCTCCCACTGCACAATTACACATATGCTGGGCTATAATGGAAATCTGGGGAATGATGGCACTTGAAGAATTTCTATCCCTAATCTAAGTCTATACTCTTTACTTTTATTATTTGTAGATGCCTTTCTAATTCAAATGATTTAAGTGAACAATATAAGCATAAGACACTGGAATCTTTTAAGAAGTTAAATTGTATTCATTAACTCTCAGCCAAAATTGGGCAAAGATAATAGAGAGAAAATTCAGTATTAGAAAGAGTTAGGGAAAAGCTTTCTGAAAAAGGCTTGGTACATGTGCTCTCTTTTAAAGGTAGAATCACAGAGAATCAGGCCTGGCACAGTGGCTTATGCCTATAATCCCAGCACCTTGGGAGGCTGAGGCAGGTGGATCACCTGAGGTCAGGAGTTCAAGATCAGCCTGGCCAACATGACAAAACCCTGTCTCTACTAAAAATACAAAAATTAGCTGGGCATGGTGGTATGTACCTGTAGTCCCAGCTATTGGGAAAGCTGAGGCAGGAGAATTGGCAGAACCCGGGAGGTGGAGGTTGCAGTGAGCTGAGATTGTGCTACTGCACTCCAGCCTGGGGGACAGAGCAAGACTTTGCCAAAAGAAAAAAAAAAAAAAGAAAAGAAAAGAAAAGAAAGGGAGGGAAGGAAGGGAGAAAGACAGAGAGAAAAAGAGAGGAGGGAAGAAAGGGAGGGAAGAAAGGGAAGGAAGGAAGAAAGGGAGGGAAGAAAAGAAGGAAGGAAGAAAGGGAGAGAAGAAAGAGAAGGAAGAAAGGGAGGGAAGAAAGAAGGAAGGGAGGGAGGGAGGGAGGGAGGGAGGAAGGAAGGGAGGGAGGAAGGAAGGGAGAGAGAAAGTGAAAGAAAGCCAGACAAAGAAAAAGACAGAAAGACAAAAGAAAGAGACAGAAAGACAAAAGAAAGAAAAGAAAGAAAGAAAAGAAAAGAAAGGAAAGAAAGAAAGGCAAAAGACTCTTAACCATCACATGGGCAATTTCCCATCTGGTGCTTGAACTCCTATACAACGTGCCTGCCAAGTTGCTGTCTCGCCTCTGCTAGAATACCTTTAGGGGAAGGAAGCTGTTCCAACACTTCTCATCTTCCTTGCAATGGAACAGCAAAACGATGGAACAGGTAAACAAATTTCCACTAAACATGATTAAAACTTATACTTAACTTTTCAAGAGAGTAGGCTGTCAATGGCAACTTAAAAGGATAAACCAGATTTGTCTCAAGCCATCCCATGCTTTCTATAATGTTTCAAAATGGAAAGACACAAATTTGAAATATGAATTTTACAAATAATTGTTGAATAGCTGTGTGCGCTGCAGAGGAAAAGGTAAAAAAAAAATCTTTGAAGTGATCATTGTTGGGACTCTAAAACAAAAGGAAAATAAATGTTTGAATAATAATTTAAAGTTTCATTTTGAAGATGCAATAAATACCTTTTGCAAGTCGTGGTGTAAGAATCCAAGAGCCCTGGTGGATGAAGTGTAGGCTAATGATATTTTGCAGCAATTATCAATTCAGATGTTAAGAGACAGAGGAGAATGACAGGAGCAAGTCTGAGGCAGCAGCCTGCTATCCTAAGGCAACTGGAAAGCAGGACACTCTACCTTCGTTTCCTCCTTCTGGCTTGTTTGACAGCACTGCAAATAACTGTCGTTTCTGATTTCTCTCAAAGAACTCAGAATGTTTCAGAGTTTTAAATCCCCCCTTCAGAACACCAACAAAGCAACATATGAATTGGTAGATGATACTACTACCTGAATTCAGTTAACAAAGGATCAATTCCTCCAAAGGGACATATTTATGTCTATATTTCTATTTTTTCAACATTTATACAAATAAGTTTATTTGAACTAGTCATTTATCCGGATAACACACATGGAAACTTTAAAGATCTAAATGACCACATTAGTTGAGACTCATCTGATTCCATTTTGAATGGTATCTTTCACCCCTATGTGTTAAAATGACAATGATATCAATTTTTAACAAACAAGACTACAAGAAACAGGCAAAAACCAACCTTAAAGTCAGTATTGTCTTTTTATATGGAGGCCACATTTTTTTCATATCTGTTTCATATCAGATAATTAACATTTAGTGGCTCGATGACTGGAGAGCAAATCTTCCTGCAAAAAGGAATAAAGCCTTCTTGACCACTGAGATTTGGAAGTGAAATCAATGAAAGTCTATCAAGTACTCAGGATAGATTTGGTTGGCATCAAACACCACAAAGATCTTTGGGTTCCAGGTATCATCCACACAGCTGTCATATAAATTCACATAGCTCCCGTCTTTGGAAGGAGGTCGCATGTATTTGGAGTCTCCATTTATGTAATCTCCAATTAGCACTCGAGCAAGAAACATAGATTTGTATGTTCTAAACAGATGCCGCTGTTGCAAGCTGACACCATGAATTTGGAATGTGTTTCCATGCTTTATGTCATCCTTGCAGAAACGACTGGAATAAGCAGCATCTCTAGCAAAATAGGTTCCTTAAACAAAGGGGATCAAGAAAAGCCAAGATTACTCCTAAGAATATATTAAAAACAAGCAAAAACATTTTGTCAGGAGAATAGATGCATGGAATTGCATAATAAAAATAGATGTGGAATTTCCTCATCTGCAGATCTTTAGGAGAAGAATAGAAATCCATCTGTTACGGCCGGCTGTGGTGTAGACTGCCATAGGAATAGATTTGTTAGTACAGACCAGTCCTCACCACCACACCATCCCCTGCCCCCATCCAACAAAATATAGCTACCAGACTTCTGTTTTTAAAATAAATCTTACAAAGAATCCAATTAATAAAACAGATATTAAAAGTGTGGCTGAACATGAGTTGTTTTTTTTTGTTTGTTTGTTTTGAGATGGAGTCTCGCTCTATCTCCAGGCTGGAGTGCAGTGGCGTGATCCCAGCTCACTGCAACTTCCATTTTCCAGTTTCAAACAATTCTCCTGCCTCGGCCTCCCACAGCCCTGAGATTACAGGCATGAGCCGCTGCGACTGGCCTTTTTTTTTGGGGTGGGACTGCAGGCACGCAACAACACGCCCGACAAATTTTTTTTTTTTTTTTTGAGACGGAGTCTCACTCTGTCGCCTAGGCTGGAGTGCAGTGGCACAATCTCGGCTCACTGCAACCTCTGCCACCCGGGTTCACGTGATTCTCCTGCCTCAGCCTCCTGAGTAGCTGGGATTACAGGCGCGTACCACCACACCTGACTAATTTTTGTATTTATTTAGTAGAGACAAGGTTTCACCACATTGGCCAGGCTGATCTTGAACTCCTGACCTCAGGTGATCTGCCTGCCTCAGCCTTCCAAAGTGCTGGGATTACAGGTGTGAGCCACTGCACTGGCCCTGAGTTTCACTGCTTGGTCCTCCCTCCCATTTCTATTTCCTTCCACCACTTCCTCACCCTGCTCCCTTGTCAGCATCCAGCAAAGCTCTAGAGAGCACAGTGGAAACTGATGGCCTACAGAGATTCTTTTAAACCCCAAGAAACCATATTTCTCTGATACGGGATAACATTCAGTAATATTTCTGTAAACAATAGAATCCCATATCCATGAAAAGATTTCTGAGAGAGTATAATGCTATTCATATATGAGCATTCCAAAAAAACGATTTTACTGGCTCACTGCCTACACATGAAAATTCGATAAAGCAGCCAACTCTTCTGAAATAGTAGACACGAGATCAACCGACATCATTAAGGGCATATGTACTCTAAAAAATTTTGGAAATGAATTGCAAAATCTCGTATTTACCTAACATTGATGGTATTTATGTAATACCTTCTCACCTCCTTATAGTTAAGTGGAATGGTCTTTTTAGTAGTTATTTTTAAAATTAATTTACATTTTCAAAATGCAGCATATCCTGATCCTAAATGGCAGGTAGTTCTCTTGCTGGAGGTAAGGTACAAAGGAAGGACCAGAAAAATAAATGTCCATCTCGTACCTTTTCCCCTCACCTGTCTCCTTAATTTGCCTGAGTAGCAGGCATAAATGGAAAAGCCTGGATTTTCACAACATTATAAATAATATACAGTTTTCCCCCACTATTCCTTATTGCTCAATAATATTCTTACCTATGATTTCCTTAAAAACAAAAACACTAGTACCTATTCTGGTGCATAATGCAATTATAATCAATTTGTTTTATCATTCTCTGTATATTTGCCATAAAGCAGTTTAGTGTGTAGGCTAATATATGGAAAGAATTTACACACAAAAATTAAACATAATGCAAAAAAATCAGCTAATATGGACATGATGCCCTTTTTGGATGACTGGGACTTGGAGAGCTATTAAACCTGGTAGAGACGTTAAGAGTCTTACTTCCATCTTGTAAATGTAAATGTAAGAAGTGACTTTTCTGTGACTCAGAAATTCTTAGGGTATGCCTAGAACCTAGCACAATAACTTTTAACTTAATGACTACCAAACTCCTAAACCATAAAAAAATCTAAAGAGAGGAAACTCTCTCCTAGGACTCAAATTGGACCTGGAATTCTGACAATTACCTTTTCCAAAGACAGCACCATGTATACCATTTATTCTCCAATCGAAGTTATGAATACAGATTGCTTCCACAAATTCATTGCTGGTACCATGAAATAGCATTTGTTCATTAATCTGAGGCACACCTCTTTTTTTCTTGAGCTGAGCCTTTTTCCTAAAAACACAATACACACAAACATGAAGGCACATAGAAATATACCATAAGTAGCATTTATTAATCTTAATGAGCAAGGTTCAAAAGAAAGGGTGAAACAGAAAATACTTTAATATAAATCATAAATGGACAAAGCAAGTATGGAAAAGAAATAATTTCAAATGTTCTTGGACACATAAATCATCTCATCAAAAATTATTAGTTAACACTGAAACTTAAGGTTGAAAATTATGCCAAAAACTATAGTTATCCCATGCTATGCCCCAACATCAAGGTAATTGATAGTCTAAACCAGCTAAGCTTTACAGATACCTAAAAATGAGACAACAAACAAGTAATACAAAGTTTGCAGAGACTTTAGACACTGAATTCCTTGAGCAGGGACTATGTCATATGCTTTTTATCCTCAGAAACTAGAAAGTGTTGGTTGAATTGGCTAAATTTTGCACCATAGTGTTGGGAGGGACATTAAGCCATCCAGTTTAATCCTCTTCCCAAGGACAAATCTATCCTAACACATAAAACCATATTTAATGTAGGACTGATTGTAACAGAAAACAAAAACTGAAAACAGCCTAAAATTATTTCACAGAGAAATAAATATATAGTCATGTATTTATATATAAAAGTTTAAAGTAATGAAGTAGATCTATGTGCATTAACACAGTAAATCTTGAAAAATAATATTGAATGTAAAAAGAATTTTGCAAAAAGAGACAAAGAACTCAAAATAATACTGTGTATTGTGTAGGTATACATACACAGGTAGTAAAAAATACAAAATACAAACAATAAGCATCATGCCAATCTCAGGAGGAAAGAAGGAGAGTAGGACAAGGATGGAGTAAACACTTCACCTGTATCTGTGTGAAGAGGAAGGAAATGTGACAAGTATCAAAATGTTAAATCTGATTGGTAGATACATGGGAGTCTGTAAACTATTTGCTGCATTTTCATTCTTGAAATATTTCATTAAAATAATATTTTAAAAATTAAGAAGAATATCCTCCCCCTGACATCTGATAGCTATTTAATGCCTGCTTCAATCCACCCAGTGTCAAGTACGCACAGCATCAAGTGCTCGCTTTGCAAAACAGCACAATCTATTTGTAATTAGCCATAATTGTTGGAAAGTACTTCCATCCCAATGCCAAACCAAAATCTGCCTTCCGTTGGTGTTAGTTATTCTCTTTTGAACACAAACAATTCAGATTACTCTTACACAAAACAACTCTGCAAATATTCAAAAATAACTATGAACACCTAGCTAGGCTTTCTTTTCTTGGTTAAAGGCACACGATTCCTTCAACTACTCCTGACACAGCATAGCTTCTAGCTCTTTCTTTATCCCAACAGTCTTTAGTTAACAAGAATCTACTGGATATTTTCTAGTTTATAAATGTTGGTGTAAAATAGAAACAGTTCAGATATCATCAGACAGCACTGACTCTACTGACACCACTGAATGCATTTTGGTAACACGGGCCACAAACTGCATCCATAATCAAGTGTGTAGTCAGTTAATACTCCCAGGATGTTTTCAAACCAGACCTCTCTTAGCTTGAAATATTTGTATAACTGATTTATAAACTGAATGCAATAGATTTATTTCAGTTAAGCTTTACTTGGTATAGTAATTTAAAAAGTAAAAATTAAATAACAGTAAAATATCCATATCTCAGACTGAGTTTTATAAAGAACATGCAGCTTGATGAATATGTGCAGGAATGGATACTGGCATTTAAATGGTGACAAAATGAAAATGCATACAGTCTTTCTCAAGAGTCATTTGGCAGTATGTACCAAAATTTACATGTATATGCTTTGATCTATTTGTGATAGTCTTTTCAGACCATTAAGTATGACATTAGAAGGATGTGCATTGAGCAAATGTTTATTTTACAAAAAGTATACTTTCACTAAGAATTATACCAACTTTCTTTTTCAGAACTTTATGTTCTTTTTTTAAACAATGCACATTTATTCCCTTTATAAAAATGAAAAAAAGTTTTTTAAATTAAAAATAAAGAGACAATACTTGTTTTGACCCACTGTTTCAACCTTCCAAGGTCTTTCTGACTGCTGATTCATTCACTCAACAAATAAGCTACCACTTCTAGTTTTTAATCTTTTACAAGTGTGATAAGCAAGCCCTCTATATTTTCATCCAAGTTTCTGATAAAAATATTGATGGAGCCAAGAAGAAAGCATGCATGCCATTCGAATTACTCTTTGCATAAGTCTTTTTCTACTAGTTTTTCTCTTTGAACTATCAACCAGGACATATTTCTCCATCTTGTCTTCATGAAAAGAAACTTTCTCAACCACTATAAAGTGAGAAACCAAGCTAGACTATCTAAGAGTCCTAACCATCTACCACTATGGTAATCCTATTAGTTGGTTTGGCATTAGTCAATCCATACTGGTTTTCTCAAAGAAACATTAGTATAATACACAATGCCAGGCTTCATGCTCTGTAATGTCAGACTTGTCAATGTTGTGCTTCATGACCTGTAATGACTAGAATCCACTCAAAGGAAATTCTGTCTCTACTAAAAAACACAAAAATTAGCTGGGTGTGGTGGCACGTGCCTGTAATCTCACTTACTCGGGAGGCTGAGGCAGGAGAATCGCTTGAACCCGGGAAGTGGAGGTTGCAGTGAGCCAAGATCGCATCACTGCACTCCAGCCTGGGTGACAGAGTGAGACGCCGTCTCAAAAAAAGGAAAAAAGAAAAAAAAAATTCACTTATCACTATTTTGCAGGCACAAATTAGAGTAAATCTCAGTTTGAAAATTGCCTGGAATTTCTCTTAGATACTATAAATAAACTGTGGGTTAAAGGGCATGAAGTATGGGCATACGCAGGCATGGAAAACAATGCTTAGTTACTAGATTAGATGGTGCATATAAACAAGCTGAACGCAGAGTAGGAGCACGGTGGTTAAAGCTTTGTATCCCCACAGCACAGTTTTTCTAGTGCCCACTACTAAAACCACTAAGGCAGCCGCGAAATCTGGACATTCACAGATTACGACCTTGGTGTTCCAGAAACACTAAAGATGAGTTCCAAGGCCTCATGAACTTTAGTTACATCTGCAAGGAAAGTCACAGGACTACACTAAGTTCTTCACAACCCTGCCCACCTTTGCCCAGACCCACAGTCATTCCCGAACTTACTGAAAGTACCATCACACCCACTTCTCAACGATGTCTCAAAATTTCCACCTCTTAGGGACTAGAGTTCCAAACTGGCTAAAGTATGTATGCCACATGCTCTGTACTAGAGCAGGAATACTTCCATGCTCTGGATTGAAATAAGTTTGCCTAGATTTAGAACAGATTTTTATCCTGCTAGACAACAGAATCACTTACAGAATTTTTTAAGGTAAAAATGTAAGAACTCAGAGGTTCTGATTCAGTAGATCTGTGACGGGTGACAGATCTCTCCACTTGCTAGTAAGTTCCACTGGTGATTCTGACCTGCAACTAGGTTTGAAAATCTCTGATCTAAATTCACATTATTAACAAGATGCTCTGATTTCCTTGCTGCCTTATAGTTCCAGCTGTGGATCAATCCAACCATCTCCACTATCTGCTCTTACATTTGTACTGCTGAAGTACATCACACAACATCCCCATGGTTTGCACTATAAATTCACATACTCCAACTTTAGCTAAGCTCTCAACACTGACAGAAATCCTATGGTTCCCAAGAGAGCTCGTTCTCCCCATTTTCCACAATGGCCATTTCAAATCATCTCTTTCCCCTTTTCTTTCCCTCTTATTAACACCTCCCTAACACTTTATTCTCCGTAGGCAACCTCCCTTCTTCTTTCACAAAAGAAATGAAAAGCCTTAGGAAGGAACTCATTAACCTAACTCCTCTTCTCATCTCCTACCTCTACTTATCTGTAAACAAAACTGGACCACCCTTCTATATATCCTTTCTGACATATGTTCTCAGAATTTCATCTCATCACACTTCTTCAGGAGCTGGAATCCATCAACTGCCCTTCCTCTCTTTTTCTGATCTTTTACATTCTCCTTCTCAGTAAGTCCTTCCCAATTACAATGTTCAGTTCTCTCCCATGATTACATAACAATAACCCCACATTATCTGTCTTCTCACATCTCTCATCCCCCTCACTGCCAAGTTTCTTGAAAAAGTTGTCAAAATTTGCTGTATACACAATATGGTGTCTACCAACATTGCTTTTATCTAGGTTACCAATGACCTTATTGCAAAATGCAAAGGAACTTTTCAAATTTATCCTACTTGACATCTTTTCAGTATGTAATCCTACGGATGGCACCTACTTGTGTAAACCACATTCTCCCTCCAGCTTCTGTGGCTATACCTTCTATTGGTTTTCTCCCACTTTCTGTGGCTGTTAGTTTCTTCCCTGGGTTTTCTCTTCCTCTGTTCATCCCTTCCAGAATTTGCCCTTGGCCCTCTTCTTTTCTTAATGTGCATACACTCTCTGGTCATCTTCTTCATTCCTATAGTTTCTATTACCCCACATTTTCTAACAACTGTAAAACCTTTGTCTCTAGTCTACACCACTCTTCCGAACTCCTAACTCATATGTCAACTATTATATATCAACTACTACTCCCTTTCCATCATCCCTACAGATGTTCCTACTGATATTCCCTTAGTCAAGTAAAACAAGCCAAAAACTTGGGAGTTATCCTTCTCATCTCCCTTATTTACCTCATTGCATACAGTAAGTGAGGCACCAAGCACTATCATTCTACAATCTTAATACCTCAAAACTGTCATAATACCTCAAAACTGTGTCTCCAACACAGCAGGTATCACTTTGGGTCAAGCAACCCAATGTGTCTCAGTCTAATTACTGAAACAATTTCCTAAATTTGCCTCTCTGCTTCAAACTGTGATCCCTTTAAAGTACTGAGATTTTGTGCTAGACATTTCTTTGTTGTGGAAGGTTTCTTTGTTGTGTTGTGCACTATAGGATGTTTAGCATCCCTGACTTCTATCCAGTAGATACCAGTAGCACCTCCACCCTGTCACACGGCAATCATTACCAAATGTCCCCCAGCAGGTAAAATTACTCCCAGTTGAGAACCACTGCTTTAAATACCTTCTCCCTGGTACAGCCTAATTATTTTTCTAAAATGCAAATCAGTTCCATGATTCTCTTGCTTAAAGTTCTACAATGGCTTTCTACTATCCCAGGAAAAAATCCAAACCACTTAGTTTAGCTTATAAGGCCCCACACGGTCTGGACCCTGCTAACTCTCTGACTTCCACTCTGGTTCAATCCAACTCAACTAAGGCTACTAAAGACGATCACACAACCACCCCAGTAGTGCTACTACAAACTCCTGCATGCTCTGCCTCTTGATACCATACCAACCTCCTCTCTCCCCATTCTACCTAATTTCTGTTCAATCTGAAGTTGTTTCAATTTTCTGTGCTACCTCTTATATCCAGACTTCGGCTCTTACTGCTCCTGATGCCTGAGATGCCCTTCTCCTATCCAACTGGAGTCCAGGGATCCCACATTTTCCCCACCCCACTCCACATCCCCTACTTTTGTCAGCAAAGGTAGATGGATCGCCTCACTTTGTGCTCCTATGATGCCCTGTGGTGATCCCTACATTTCTGTGTTAAATGGTCTGGCTCCTTGTCTAAGCTATGGTTCTCTGTACCATTATCCCAAGTGCCCAGAACAGTGCTTGTCACAAAGTAGGTACTAAGACATTTTTGTTAGAAAAAGTGGGGGAAGTCAGAGAGACCTAGGCAATGTGAAAAACTGATGCCAGATGGACTTATGTGGGACTGACTACCTATATGGTGAGTCACAGGTTATGTGACAGTGAGACAGACCAAGTTATTTTAGTTCTTCAGGAAGATGTTTAAATGACAGGCTGCCCTTATGATGAGACTCAGTATTTTGTACTGTCATGGCAGGTGGCAGGTTCATTTACCATCACAGATATCTATAGGCTGACATTACATAAAACCATGAAGGGTATCACCAGATTAAAACTGTTTCCAGTGAAATTCTTAGTATAAAATGTTCTGGGAAATCACTGGTACATTTTTACCACTATGATTTAATTGAGGACTCAAGTAATGAAGGAGACCAATTTGATCGCCACAGAGGGCTGATGAAGAATAACGAATTAAGTTTTCATCAGACTGTACTGAGAGAATAAAGTCAAAGGAGGCAGAGGCTTCCGTCTTCCTCTAGAAAAGAATAATCTAAAGAACTAAATTCAACTTTCTAAACTCAGTTAAACTCAGTTATTGTCAGAAATAAAAGCTAGTTTGGTCAATAGACCCAACACTATAAAGAACACAAGCTGAAAGCCCCTTATTTACCATAAACTATGATGAGAATAAACCTGGAATGTACACAAGCCATATTAACTAGTCAGTCAGAAGCATGAAAGAATTCCATGTATCATTACCAAACAAAAGTCAGCCTAATTCTTAGGTATGTAGAAATGAAATGAGTTATGGTCTGGGATTTGCTTTAAAATACTTTAGCAACAATAACAAAAAAGGAGACAGTTTATCGTGGTAAATCTTGACAGATGTTGAATCAGGATGATGGATACATGAAGCTAATTATATTAAACTCTATGTTTATTTGCAATTTCTCTGAATAAAAAGTTCAAAGTCAGCTTATATTTAAAAATACTAGAAATCAAATCTCATCTACAAATGTTAATTAAAAATATTTCAGAGAACCACTTATTTTAATTTTTTACAGGTCATAAAAATATGGCAGAACTGGCTAATTTGGATAATACTTTTAATACCTTAAGTTTTCTTTAATGGACTTTATTTTCAGTTAAGTGAATAATGAGTCACCCAATGGGTCATTTCCAACTTAAATCTAGCAGGGAACTGAGATTAACACTAAAAAATAAACTTTAGGCTAAGCAGGAAATTTGAAGTTATGTTTTAAAGTCTTCTTTAAAATAAAACAGACAAAAGGCTATTGGCAAGAATGATTGTTAAAAACAAAACAAAACAGTGTTTGCGCAGACTTCTAATATAAGGCTAAGCCAAGTAAGTCATATCAACAAAGCTAAACAGCTCCTAGACTCCTCTGTAATGCTGATTTCAGCCAAGATGCACAGCTCTAAATCTTGAAAGGAGGGAGCTTCTCACATTACAGTGCTACAAGCAAACTTTACAGAGCAGCTGTTTCACTCCCTGAAAATGCTCAACAAGAGCCCTGAGACTAGGTCAAAATAGGCAAGAGAAAAACAGCATGTCTATACCACTGAAAAGTAATACAATTCCATATTTATATTTTAATCATAAAAGACTTAGCAGTAAGGAGAAGGTTCAGATTAGAAATCATCTCACCTGCAAAAGAACTCCCACAAATCTAGGTTTTGAATTCTCTGAATTCTTTTGATTCGGTTGCGATCCATCGTTTTCCCAAAGAGATTAGCAACTTCATTATATTCATGTGTTTGATTGTGCAGAGTAATAAGCTGGAAAAATAAGTTTGCATAGCTTTATTGTGACCCTTTCCAATTTCTTTCATGGTATATTCAGTCAGTTCTGCTCTTACCTGATACGGTACTTGAGTATTCACATTCTCCCAGTGTGGTGGCATAGGGATAGCCTCATTTTCACAGATGTAACTTAAAATAGCAAAAGACAAAACAAAATATCAGAGGCTGATTATCGTGACTGTCAAGAATTTAACCTTTTCCTCAAAGCTTTATTTTCATTTTCAGGGTATTGTGACAAATGCAATTAAATACAGCCTTTGGTTTCTTTATTTAAAAATTATTGAATGTCTATGTCTGCTACTTTTTAGGTGCTAAATAGTGAACTTTTGGTGGAAAATATCCAACCCCTTATATCATCCAAATTTCAAAAACAGTTGCTTAGTTCTATCTTGTTTTTTTGAAATTTCCAAAATTTCTTTAAAATGTAAAGAAGATTTTGGACGAAGAAATTAAAAATAAACTCAAACTCCTGATGAAAACAAAAGGCTGAAACTCATATTTATATTGCCTATTGAATAAAATCAGAACTCAGTTTTTTCGATGTTCACCAAGATCTAACTCAAACCTATACCCTTCTCTGTTAATTGCCCTCTACTCTCTCCAATAGTCCACTAACTTTAAGGGTTATTAGCACAGTCAGTCAGCAAATCTTAAAAACTATCAAAACATGTTCAAGCCATTGGATATGAATACAGAAAAACACAGTGACACTGAGGGATTACATAGCAAAAGGCTGAAAAGGACACACTAATCCTTTCCAGTGATTACAGCTTACTAAAGAAATTAATCAATTTCAAACCGATCTTCAGTTTACTTTTTTCAAATTTACTTTAATGAAAAAATCAAATGTTATTTAAAAATTAATATGTATAAAGAAATATACAGTGAGAAGTTTTCCTCCCACTCCAGTCCCTGGTATGTCCAAGTCTCACTTTTTGCCTCAACTGCTGGTAATTATTATTTTAGTCTCTTGGGTATTCTTCCAGAGCTTATCTAGGTTAATATAAGCCAAGCTTTTTCCTCACACAAATGGTAGCATAAAGCATACATTTATTGCATCTGTTTTTTGGTTTTTTTTTTTTTACTTCATAGATTCTTAGAGATCTTTCTGTTATAGTACATAGTTTTTTTCTGTATTCACATCCAATGGCTTGAACATGTTTTGATAGTTTTTAAGATTCGTTGACTGACTGTGCTAATAACCCTTAAAGTTAGTGAACTGTTGGAGAGAATTGTGGGCAATTAACAAAGAAAAGTTTAGGTTTGAGTTAGATCTTGGAGAACACTGAATGAATGGTTGAGGAGTTTTGATTTTATTTAATACACAATATTCAATAGGCATTATTCCTAGCGCTTACAACAGAGCCTGGCACACAGTACACACTCACTAAGTATTGAATGAGTGAATGCATTCTATTGTACAAATGCAGAGAATTCCACTGTATGGATATGCCATAATTTATTTAACTAGTCCCCTAGTGATATTTAGCTTGTCTCCAACTTTTTGCTACTGTATTTAAGAATGCTGGCCGGGCACAGTGGCTCATGCCTGTAATCCCAGCACTTTGGGAGGCTGAGGCGGGTGGATTGCCTGAGCTCAGGAGTTCGAGACCAGCCTGGGCAACACAGCAAAACCCTGTCTCTACGGAAATACAAAATATTAGCCAGCCATTGCAGTGTGCATCTGTAATCCTAACTATTTGGGAGGCTGTGACAGGAGAATCGCTTGAACCCAGGAGGCAGAGGTTTCAGTGAGCCGAGATGGCGCCACTGCACTCCAGCCTGGGCGACAGAGTGAAACTCCATCTCAAAAACAAAAAAAAAAGAATGCTGGAGAAACATAGTTGTTCATTTGTCATGTTCTATGTCCACTTGTCTCTCTGTAAAATAATATATTTGAAATAGAATTTCTGAGTCAAAGAATATATTTTTTCATGATTTTAAGATAACAACCAAATGCTGTCTTTGAACGTCCCTACTGACATTCTCACCAGAAATACAGAAAATGCCTATTTTCCCACAACCACTCCAAAAAGGTATGTTATCAAACTTTTGAATTTTAGTCACTCTGATAGTAAAAATCAGTCTGGTATTAATTTGTTTTTCTCTGATTTTGAGTGAGGTTGTATGAACTGTTCAAATTATTTGCCCATGCTGATCTTCTATTTAGAATCCTAAAGGTGCTTCATATACTATGGAGAATAGCCCATCAACTATAACAATGAATTAAAATATTTTCCCAATTTTTTGTGAGAAAAAAAAATACCTAAAATATACTTGGCCTAAAGTATCTTTTAGCTATGATCAAATTTTTTTTGTTTGTTTTTATGCAGCCAACAGCCTTAAATAACTCTTTGCCAATAGGAAGCATGTATTATTTACCTTGCATGTAATAAATGCTCAGTGTACTCCCACAGTAAATAAATATTTCTATATCAGCACCTATTGACCTTCAACACCCTACTGTATCTTACCTAAATAGTCCTCTCCTTTTATTATTATCTTGCTTATAGTCTTCCATTCTGCTTAATTCTCTCCTTGTCCTATCATTGTTCTATGGTTTGCACAGTCTGTGACAGAACAAAGTGTTTGATCCCATCATGTGCTTCTTGTCTCCACCAAAGCACAGCAGATATAATGTACAATTACAATAACATCTTCCATTATTATGTCTCATTTTTCATTCTTTCTCCCAGATTAAATACTTTCTGAAGATAAGTAATTCTTTTATTATATTCTTTGTACTAAAGAATGTGAACATGATGTAGCTAATAAAAAAGTACTATTCTCTATATTCCATAGAAGTACTATTCATTCATTATATAAGTACTTGGAATAACTTTTAAATCATGACACTAAAATAAAACCAAAATAAATGCTAAAATAAAACCAAAAGTCTTAAGAAACAAACTGAAGAAACTTAAAATATTTCTTTCTTTAATCCTTTCAAAAATCTCCTTGGAAGGAGCCAATAGGCATTTCCTGCAATTCACATACTACCTTTTTTTGTTTGTTTGTTTCATTTTAAATTATTTGATCAAAAAGAATTTCAATACTTGGTTGAGGAATCATTTTAGAAAATAGGAGACATGCTTTAAGATTTTTTCCTTCAAGTCCATTCACATGAATAATGAATATTTATTGTCTTCTGACACTTATATCTCCTTTTTCAGACTACTTATGGCCAGAGCAAGCAAAAAAGAAAATTTGTAACCAATTTCCAGGAAACAGAAAGCACTACTGTTGGCCATTGTTCTACCATCTTCCTTAGGTCTCCTTTAGTCTACAAATTTGAAATTACTTCTAGGAGTTGACCAATGGAGATCAATGGAGGTGGAAACAAAGTGGACAATACCTAGGACTTATAGCCTCAATAATTGTATGGCTCTGAGAGAGTATTTCCGAGTTAACAATTCAAACTTACCTCAGTGAGTTATTTTATGAATTTAGAGTGGAGACCATGCATTTTGTAACTATCATGCAAAGTGTTCTAAAAAATTAAAAAATATAAATATACAAGAAGAAAAAGATAACGGGAAAGGAAGCACTTAGAGAAAATAATAATGTTGCTATTTTGTCACCAAATGAGTTTTAATATTTAAAAGATCAATATTATTAAATGACCTACCAAAATATTTTCAGTCTATTTGTTTTTCTGTCCAATAGTAAGAAAGAGAAACCCCACTCTTTCTACCCCTATTCTCTTTACCATACCTGAAAGCACTGATAGAAAAGGGGGCTCTTTTTATTAAACGCTGCTTTCCAGTGGTGAGATTCATTTGCTTCATTTCTGTATACAAAGACAAGATACTAGATAAGTCATAAAAACACGCTGTGCTATAAAGTGTCATGAAGATTAATAGCCACGCTATGTGATGATCAGGAATCACGGTGCTTTGGGAGTAGCAGGCAAGCATAGTATATTATGGATGCTTTACCATATAGCTATGTATCATGTTGTGAAGGTGCTATTCAAGGAAGCACAGCTTCATTGCTTGATCTAAGCTCACATATAAAGATGCTAATTTCATCCACTGCTCAGTATGCACAGTCTATTCCCTTTCTGTATCACACTTAGGTTAAACAAACACTAAAACAGGAAAGTTCTAAACTTAGGAAAGATAAGAGTACTAGAAAGAGAGAAATTACAGTATTAAATGTAGTCGGCTTATTAAGTAGAAAAACGTACTTTCATGTCTCCAAAAATTTTGGAAATCATAAAATTTTCACCATTATAAAACTTGCACAACTCACAGAATTTCAAAAACTTCTACATTTCTTGATTTCTCTCCTAAACTGAAAAAATAGAAAACCTGGCTAGGCCCAGTACAAGAACTTATATAAAAATATTCTAGTGATAAGAGACTAATTACTTAAAGGTATCATTTTCTTCTTTCACCTTCAGTCATGGCAATATTTACCAGGTCCATTTCTTCATTCCCCAAAGTTAAGTAGTGATTCTTAATGTAAGATTCTAGTCAGTTTATCTCATCTAATTGACATCATTCTATTTCAGAGTGAATAGGTTTACCCACCCAGGCCAATGCCAGTATAAAGCGTGTTCTGTCCTTTCTGTGTTCTCCTAAACTCTACACATACTGGATTTACCACTGTTCAGGGAAAAAGCAAGATCACCTCAGCATATGGAGCAAGACCTGTGATGCCATCTGCTTGGACCATCTCATTCTGAGTTTACTTTTCACCATTTTTATAGAGAGAATCTGAGTTGGCTAGTGGCAGAATGGCTGGAGCTAGTAACTGCAAAGAGTACATGTGAAATGCTAATACCCACATCTTTGAAACAGGATCATTACACAGAGGGTTGGGGAACTCAAGTTATTAATATATGTAACTTCTATTCCTCAATAACAATATTTTTAATAAACTCTATTTTCTGAGAGCAAGTTTCCAATTAAGTGTAGTCTACTAAAAGATATCTTTCAGAAACATGTGGCTTGCTGAATTATCTACCAAATCCTTTGATACATTTCACCCTCTACATGAGGCCTGGTGTCTGTGCATATCATTCTGTTTCAGTTCTGCCTCAAAAACAACACTTGTACACATGGCTAAAAATGCTTACCAGACACCTTCTGCCTAGACTGCCTCTGCCTCCTGGGTTCAAGGGATTCACCTGCCTCAGCCTCCCAAGTAGCTGGGACTACAGGCACATGCCACCACACCCAGCTAAGTTTTGTATTTTTAGTAAAGTTGGGGTTTCACCATGTTGGCCAGGATGGTCTCTATCTCTTCACCTCGTAATCTGCCTGCTTGGCTCCCCAAAGTGCTGGGATTATAGGTGTGAGCCACCGCACCCGGCCCTAACGGTTTTTAACTCTTGATAATTTTTTTAAAAAAGCAAGAAAAACAACTGTGGTGGGTTAATAATTATTACATATTTGGTTGCATCAACCCCTTACTGGACAAATCTCCTTCACTGTTTCTGGGCCTTGGCTCATCCAAGGGAATTTCCTAACGTTTTACTATACTACCCAGCCACAATACACTACCAACATTGTCATAAACACACTACTCACAGGAACTGGGAAAGAGCAGCTAAAGGATTAAGCTGTGAAGCAACCAAAATGCACTTTTATTAAGAAAGCCTCCCATTTAGGTCTTGTTTGCCTCAAAGCAATAAATAGCTGAAACCAGCAACTTGAAACTTGAGGAGCTCGGTTCATCAGGTTTTTCATGGGATACCCCAAAACACGTCCATATATATCACAGATGAAATCCAAAGTGGGGCTGATTTCCAGATTATCTGGCTAATCTGTGAGAGAGCCAAATAAATCAGAAAATGGCAGAAGGCAATATCCATTAAAGAAATCATTTTCTGGCAAAGACACCAAGAGAAAGGTCATTCAGCTAAAACTTGTTCTTGAAACTATTGCCAGCTTCCTATGACTTTCTCACTTAACATCTCAATTTGATCCTTAAAGTAAAAAGGTTCTTACTTATTTCAAAAGACTTCTGGGACACTGAATAAAACAACTGATACAGTGTTTTGCATTCCTTAGAAGGCAAGCATCAAATGCACTTAAAACATAAGACAATCCTCACATACGTTAATATATATAAATATATAAACACACCTTTTATAAAAGGTAATGTTGCTCAAGATCTTAAAACTTGAAGTTTCATAGAGGTATTTTTGTATATAACAAAAAAGACATACTTCACTGTTTGCAAATATATCAACTAATCCTGACCTTCAGAGCTGAAGATTTTATCATATCAATATACTAAAAACACACAACTATTAGGGAAAAAACATACCTGCAAAGTCTATCTTGTAGCTGAATTTGGAAGTAGTAAAAGAAATGGAGCCACAAGGGTTTGCTTTGAAGCTTTTTTCGATATCTTCACTGCTAACTGAACACTGACTGTTGGTATCCGGCTTTAAGACAAACCAGAAAGTTTCATTTACCAGCTGTTCACATTAATGACTTTCCCACAGAGGTGGTACTGTGGTCATAGAGACAGGGAATGGAGGGACAAGGGAAACTTAGTAATCACCTGTTCTAGTTCCCAATACATAGGGAGGATCACAACTAAGCCAGCATACTGAAAATGGTTTAAGGATCTCCAGTGAAGAAACAACTGGTTATAGTTCCATTCAATAACTGGATATAGTCTTTTCCAGATAATTACAATTTTTACAGATTATTCCAATAATTATACTTTCTAAGTGGCTCAAATTAAATCTTTATATATAGTTTAGTAGAGTTAAAAAAAGACTACAGGTTTTGAGTACGGATTCAAATCCCAGTTTAACTAGCTGTGTGACCCTTGACAAATTATGTCAACTTTCTTTTCTGAGATTCACTTTCCTTGACTGTAAGACAGAATGTTAACATCTGCTTCCAAGTTATGGTGAGGATAAGGGAGAAAATAAATGTACAACACCTAACATAATACCTGGCATACAGAAGTGTTTAATATGGATTTGTTCTTCCCTTTCTCTTTGTTCACCAAATCAAACTTGGAGTTGCTCAGATGTACTGACATTATGCAACTCTCAGTCACATTCACCCTCTGTACACACAGTAAACACATACTGTTTCTTCTAAATACATGATTGTGAAAACCTGGGAAAAAGAAAAGGAAAAGGACTAGAATTTCTAACTTTTCTTTTAGTTAAATGATTTGATTTCCTTAAGGTTTGACTTCAAGTTCTATATTTATACTCATTTTACATATATCAGCAAAGTGATGCTAAGTGAATCAAAAATGCTTCTGCTAAATTCAAGGAAAGGAGATACCTGAAACATGTGCCACTTCCCACATTCTGCCAAGTAAAACCAGCCCCACTGGGTATCTGACGTGTCCATGTCATCCACTTCATTGTTTGTTGTTTTAGGTAAGAATTCTTCTGCTTGGTGAAACATCTCCTGAAAAGCCAGAAAGAGGTGAAGGAAAATAAATAATTTTATTAATATCAAGTATACTTTTTACAGATCATTTTACTTCTTTACAAAGAGTGGTACTCAAGTGTCTTTCCATCCGTGACACTTTTAAAAACAGCTTTCTATCTTGCATATTGGCTCTGAAGATAAACATTTAAAATGTTAACATCACTGCTTAACAATTTAGGCAAATAATAATAATCTTAGGTAGAATATACTAATATCTATTCAACCATTCAAGTAAGCTATGTCAACATCAATAAGCACTTCAGGTTTTAAGCATAGCCCTAAGCAATTTCAATTTTATCTTATGTTCATTTATTTGATCAAAAGGATCCATGCCATCACACTAGTTAAGACCAAACGCATGGAATTTTTATTTTAAACAGTCATTACTTCACTCAATGGCATAGAAAGATTTTTTTTTTTTGAGACGGTGTCTCACTCTGTCGCCCAGGCTGGAGTGCAGTGGCAGGATCTCGGCTCATTGCAACCTCCACCTCTCAGGTTCAAGCAATTCTCCTGCCTCAGCCTCCCCAGTAGCTACAGGCGCGCACCACCACACCCGGCTAATTTTTTGTATTTTTAGTAGAGGCAGGGTTTCACCGTGTTACCCAGGATGGTCTTGGATGGTCTCGATCTCCTGACCTTGTGATCCACCCGCCTCGGCCTCCCAAAGTGCTGGAATTACAGGCGTGAGCCACCTCACCCGGCCAAAAAGATATTTATATGGGGGTGTTGAGTGTAAAAGATTACAAAAAACAGAAAGAGCATAATCCAATTTTAATAAAAATATACTTACCCCTGTGAATGTATGTGTGTGTGTCTAAGTGTGTGTATGTAAATGTTTACACACATATATAGAAAAAAGTCTGGATATATATAACAATTTACTATCATTTTTTCTAAATGTCAGGATAAAATAACAATAATAGTAACTTTTATATGATTTACTATGTGCCAACTACTGTTCTAAGTACTATACAGATGATAACTCATTTAGGTCTCACAATAACCTAGAGATAGGTACTACCAGTACCACAAATTTATAAATGAGGAAAGGAAGGCATAGAGAGGTCACACGAAGAGGAAGTCAAGATTTAAACCCAGACATCCTAGTTTCAGGATCTATGCACTTAGCCACCATCATATACCGTCTTGTACTTCATTATCAATGATTTCATAATTTTAACTATACCAATTAACACACATATGCATTATCTTTGAAAAGTTTTAAACATTCTTGGTTGGGTATTGTAATGAAGAAGTTCTCTAGAGGGGAGACAGAGGCTGGTCAAAGAAAATTAAACTCAATCTGGAATTTGGCTTCCTGTCCTCATTCTTTAAGGGTTTTAAATTATTAACTTTATACAACTACTATATAAAAATATTCTCCTTGCAAAAAATCAGAACATTCAAAATAAAGCTAAAGACTTTTTTAACCATCACTTCCATTCCTGGTATCTCTCACGTTTCTTCTTCAGGGTTAACCAATGCTATCATTTCACTGCATATCTTTCAGTTCTCTCTCTTTCTCTCTCTCATTGTTTGTGTGTGTATAATTATACATATATAAAACCATAGAGAGTTATTGATGATTTGTTACAAATTTGATTTCCTGTATCACTGATTTTTTTTAACAAAGAATATGTACTACTGGGCAATTTAGAAAATATTTACCTTTTAATTTCATCATTTAAAATGTCCATCCTATTGTTAGAAGCTGTAGTAACCTGGAATAAGTTTCTATTACCTTGTCTAGGCCACAGTTGGCTCATCACAAAATGAAAAATGACAGACTCCTTCCTCATTAGGTTATTGCTATAAATGAATGAGACAATGCATTAAAGTACCAAGTACAGTGCCTGAGCTCAATGAAGGGGGTTTTTTGGTTTATTTTTTGTTTTTTGTTTTTATTTTTTGAGATGGAGTCTCACTCTGTCACCAGGCTGGAGTGCAGCGGCGTGATCTTGGCTCACTGCAACCTCCACCTCCCAGGTTCAAGCAATTCTCCTGCCTCAGCGTCCCCAGTAGCTGGGACTAAAGGCGTGCACCATCACACTCACCTAATTTTTCTGTATTTGTAGTAGAGACAGGGTTTCACCATGTTGGCCAGGATGGTCCTGATCTCTCGATCTCATGATCTGCCTGCCTAGGCCTCCCAAAGTGCTGGGATTACAGGCGTGAGCCACCAAGCCTGGCCAGATTTGTTATTTTTTATGTATGTTTGGAAATTCAAGCAATGCTTTATGATTATTTCCCATTTTTTCCTTCATGTTTTAAATTTGGCTTCTAAGAAATGAAAAATAGAACACCCTAGGATCAAAGCCTTCTGGTTTAGGACCCACTATTTACCTTACATATTTTAAAAACATAATAAATACAATGATTTAAATGTTAAGATCAACTGTCCAGTAACCTATTCACAATTCCTGACGCTTCTTTCTATTAATGTTCATTTCATTTGGCCATTTAACTGTGAGAAAGAGAGAAAGCAAATGCGACCTAAATTTAGTTTTTCTCCTGAAAATAACCAGTAACTTTGGAAGAATGAGATTGGAGCTAATAGTTAAGAAAAATATTTGCCTTATGAGTTCTATCTTTTCTCTATTAGAAAAGAGAATGGAAAATAGAAAAGTTTCCTTTATATAGCATATATATAACATGTGTGCTCTGCTATAAAACAGCTTACCTAAGACTTTGCTTTAGGGCAGTTTATAAATGAAAACGTTTCAGCAACATCTTTTCAGAACTTTCTGTTATAAATAGCTTTCGGTGGGACCTAGGACAGACCCATCTTATATTTGTCACAATTTTAGAGAGTACAGCACTATAGACAGATACCATTGTACTGAACATTTCTGAAGCATTTCAAATCTTATAAAATTCCTTATCAATTTACACTATTTTTTTACTCTACAACTTAATGTGCAGGAGAGATAAGTGATTCTTTTCCAATTAAAGTCAGGAAGAAAAACAAAGCAGAGAATAATAGAATTTTTTTGTCTAGAATCATAGCCAGCAGTACAGAGAAGATCAAAGAAATGCCCAAGGCCTCCTGAGCATCAGTTCTTCCCTAAGTTATCAAGCCCCACTGCCTCATTTTCACACAGGGACAGTTATTTCTCCTCTCCTATGTTGTTAACATTTAATTTAATTGCTCTGCTTCACTGATGCTCTGGCTTTCTTTCAAAAGATAGATTTTATAAGATCAAACATTACAATTTTCTACAGTAGGTTTTCTCTCCAAAGAAATGGTCATTTTGCATAATTACACTCAAAGAGTTAAGTCAAATTTAAATTAATACTTTAAAATATTGCAACCATAGTAATAATGGTTCTAGGTTAGGACACATTTATAGATAATAAAAAGAATATGCACCAGTTATGTGTTATGAAGTAATGTTAGATGAATGAATTTGTTCAGTCACAATGACATATTCTGTCTGATTTTCCTGTTTATAATTGGAAGCAAGTAGGGAAGGAAAAAAAATCTAGTACAAAGTGGCAAAGCATTCTGTAAAGTTTCAAGGGCAATGGATATGCTGATAGAGGCTGTCTGTAATGTTATCTGTTACAAAGAGAATCTTTATTTACAGTGCCTGGGAACAGTCAGTCTGGATCAACAAACTGAAAAGTTGTGCAGAAAATGAGTTTAAAGTCAAAATCCTGGTCTATATGAGGAAAATAATGCTGCCTTCCAGACTGATTTCAAGTTTTCTGATATAAATTTTAGACTACAACACAGTATAATTTATTTTGTTAGCATGAGTAGGATATCTTGAGGAAATCATATTTGGTAATAAAAACTTCCTTGCCTCTACATATAAAGAAGATCCCAAACCTGATCTTAAAAGCTTAAAAATGAACAAGAACTTCCAGAATGACAGAAGGAGCTCAGTGGAACCGGCAAAATTACATTTTAAAAACTAGTAAGCTAGGCATGGTGGCTCACACCTGTAATCCCAGGGCTTTGTGAGGCTGAGAAGGGAGGACTGCATGAGGCCAGGAGTTTAAGTCAAGCCTGGACAACGCAGTGAGACTCCATCTCTACAAAAAAATAAAATAAAAATTACTCAGGCATGCTAATGCATGATTGTAGTCCTAGCCACTTGAGAGTCTGAGATGGAAAGACTACTAGAGCCTAGGTGTTTGAGGCTGCAGTGAGCTAAGATCATGTCACTGTACTCCAGCTTGGGCAGTAGAGCAGGACCCTGTCTCACAAAAATCAATCAATTAATTAAAAATTAAAAACTGCTTAAAATTATTTTTTAAAAAAACAAACATTTAAAGTCTCTGGAAATTGTACTAAGGGCATACAGAAAGTGGAGAAATATTCATTCAAGAAAATTTACTAAATCTCAGAACAAGTTAGAGTCTATGGCATTTGAGTTACAAATTCCCCACTCCTACCAGGTCTTTGTTATATGGTACATGTAGCCAAAAGACAGGTAGAGGGCTCCCTCTCCCTCAGGCTCCCAGATCGTGGCTAGTTTTACCCTGGGAGGGGCAAGCTGCTAGTGTTTCTCCTCTCCTTTAGCCCAGAGATGCAGAAGCTCTGTTCTGGCGAGGTGATACAGAGGACCGGTCTCTCTTCCCCTATCCAGCCCCTACTCAAAAGGTGGAAGTTCTATTCCATGTGCAGCGGGCTGAGAATATTGGCCCTAACTGCCACCACCCCAACTTGCTCCCAGAGTAGAGGTTTCGTGCCAGGAGCAGCCAGCTAAGATGACCAAAGGCTGCTACCACCACCCCAGTGCCCACTCTAAGAATGGAGTGTTACTCTGGGAAAAGAAGGCTCTCACCTTTGGCTCCAGGTGCAGTGGCATGAAGATTTTGCTCAAAGGGAAAGGCAGGATGTCAGGATAAAGAGCTCTACATATCCACCTGAGAGGATTGACTTTATTTGGAACAGAGAGGAGGATCCCATGCCTAAGGGCACTATTGAAAACTGTAGGCCGGGTGCAGTGGCTCATGCCTGTAATCCCAGCACTTTCGGAGGCTGAGGCGGTCAGGTCATCTGAGGCCAGCAGTTCAAGACCAGCCTGGCCAAAATGGTGAAACCGCATCTCTACTAAAAATACAAAAAATTAGCCGGGTGTGGTGGTGTGCATCTGTAGCTACAGCTTCTCAGGAGGCTAAGACAAGAGAATCGCTTGAACCCAGGAAACAGAGGTTTCAGTGAGCTGAGATCACGCCATTGCACTCCAGCCTGGGAGACAAGAACTATACTCCATCTCAAAAGAAAAGAAAAAGGAAACAGTGGAGATCTTAATGAAAAACAATTAAGAAAGGCTAGCAGCTCCAATACAAGCAGAATGTCAGAGCAGGTACAAGTTTACTGCAGAGAACCAGAGGCAGCCAAGAAGAGCCTTCTTAGATCATAGAGGAGTCAGAAAAGCAGTATAAAAACACTAAACTATATCCACCCAGGAATGATCAGGGCAGGACATGGGGCAGTCTTGAAAATATTCTCTGAGCTATACACATACTCATCAACATAGAGTAGAAACTTCACTGGCATAATGGTCTTAACCACAACTTCTGACCAAACACAACTTAACAGAAGCTACTCTGATCCAGGGCCAATTCCTATGAAGCCAGGGTTAAATGAAACAGCACTATCATCCCCGGCAATCTGGAATACTGTATACATGCCCAAGGTTGGGCCCTCTCAGGAACAAACTCCCAAGCTACTAGTACTGGCTAAATTTAAGACCAAAAAAATAATGTAAACTCCCTGAACTATAATAGCAGCCACCAAGTCACACACACATTTAACATTTAAGGGTAAAAATCTAACTATCTAAGGGAACTTCAGCAGAACCTGTGACCAGTACATAGTCTATGCCAACCCAGAAATGCCACATAAGTAGTCAGGGTGAGATTAAGAACAATGGGGAAAAAATCTGAGCAGGGATATCAGAAGTTACACATTGTGAGGAAACTGGATTTTACAGAATTTGTTCAGCTATGTCACTAAACAGATAAGCCAATAACCAAACAAACAACCACAACATGCAGCAGTATCCAAAGGTGCTAGGTTACCTAAAATATCCAGTTTTCAACAAAAAATTATGAGACATACCAAAAAAAAAAAAAAACTCCATAAAGATATCATCAGTACACAGAGAAAACCAATAAAGAGCTGCCTCTAAATGAGGCACAGATGGTAGACTTAGCAAACAAACACTTCAAAACAATTATTACAAATATGTTCAAAGAACTAAATGAAACCATGCTTAACAGGTTAAGGGAAATTATGATGACAATGTTTCATCAAATAAGTAATATCAATAAAGACAGAAATAATTTAAAATAACCAAATGGAAATTCTGGAGTTGAAAACTATAGTAAATAAAATGAAAAACTTACTAGAAAGGCTCAGTAGATTTTTTATCAAGAAAATATCAGCAAATATGAACAAAAATTAATAGACATTTTGTAACAGATGTAATATAAGAAAAGAAAAAAATTGAAAAACGAACAGAGCATCAGAGAAATGTGGATACCATTAAGTGCACCAACATATAAATAACTGGAGTATCAGAAGCAGAGGCGAGAAAGGCACAGAAACAAACTTTAAAGAAAGTAAAACTATCCAAATTTACAAATTGTATATACACACACACATACACACACATATATGCACACACATATAAATACACACATATATACACACATGAATATATGCATGTATGTGTGTGTGTGTGTGTGTGTATATATATATATGTATATATCTAAACATCAAGAAGCTCAATAAACTCCAAAAGGGAAAAACAGAGAGATCCAAATGCAGACACATCAAAGTCAAAATGCTGAAACTCAAAGACAAACAAAATCTTTAAATCAGCAAGAGAAAAACAACTGATCACATATAAGAGAATCCTAATGAGATTAACAGCTGACTTCTCACCAGAAACCCTAGAGGCCAAAGGCAGAAGACAACATTCTCAAAGCAGAAAAAGTAAAAACAAAAAAAAAACCCACAACCTATTAACCAAGAATCTTATACTAGCAAAACTATCTTTCAAAAACAAAGGTGAAATAAAGATATTCCCACAATTACAAAAACTGAGAGAATTCACTGCTAGCAGACCTGCTTTACAAGAAATATTAAAGGGAGTTTATCAGGCTGAAATGACACACGCAGTAACAATAATCCATGAGGGATAAAAAAGAACAAAAGAGTACTGGTAAAGGTAATTATGTAAGTAATTTAAAAGTATAATTATTGACTTCTTTCTAAACCAATACATGAACTGCCAGTTCCAAGACAGTGACACAGAAAAAAGCTGGCTTCACTCCCTGCCCCTACAGAAACCCCAAAACAAATACACAGCATCATGATTATCACCAGAACGCGAATATAATGTAGGGAGAGACAGTTCCCAGGGACACAGAGAAGTGAAAAAAAAAACTGAGCAAACGGTAAGGGAATTAGATTTCCTTACCCATGATGCCTCACCACAAAATAAGCCCAGCATCAAGCATATGGAAAACTTTCCTGTGGCTCATGGTTTCTACACTGGGAAAAGTGAGATTAAGGTGGCCGACCAGCTTTCCCACCATCTTGGGTTCCCTCACAGGAGACCTGTCCCTACCCCAACCTATAGGAAGCACTGGGAATACCTGAAGGGAGAAATATCCCTGAAAACAGCCAGATACAAAGGAGTAAAATGGGACTACACTCCCTAATCCTGGAAACTGCTCTGTAACTCAATCAAAGGAGACACCAAATCAGAGTGGCTATTCAGCAACACCACACTGTAGGAGCTTCATTCCACAGGTCTCCCAAGCACAAAACTCCAGTCAGCCTTCCTATGCTGCCAGGATAACCTGTTTGGTACCTCTCCCCTTCGACATGGGCGGTGTTCTAATTATTTACTAGAGCTGAGAAAAACCTGAGTGTAAGGCACCATCTAGTGCTTAAAAGGAGGCAGGCCTAGTGGGTAAAAAAAGATACTCAACAGCTAAATTACAGAGAATCTCTAATCTCTCTGTAATATAACTTGTTGTATCTATAAGATGTTTTTATAAGTCTTGTGGTAACCATAATGCAAAAACCTATAATAGACCCACTAAAAATAAAAAGCAATGAGTTAAACGACCAGAGAAAAATCACTTAACCAGAAAGGAAGATGTAAGAAAGGAAGACACCAGTTACGAAACAACCAGAAAATAAGCAACAAGATGAACTAGTAAGGACAACCTTATAAATAATAACCCTAAATGCAAATGAACTCACTTCTTCAATTAAATAGCACAGAGTAGCTGAATGGAGGAAAAAACAAACAAACAAACAAATATATGCTATCTACAAGAAACCCACCTTACCTATAAAGATGCACATGAGACTGAAAGTGAAGGGATAAAAATATTCCATGCAACTGGAAACCAAAGAAGAACAGAGTAGCTATACTTATATCAGATAAAATAGACTATGAACAGCCTGTAAATAAAGAAGGTCAATAAATAATGATAATAGGGTCAACTAAGCAAGTGGATATAATAATTATAAATAAGTATGCACTCAACACCAGAGAGATCTTAAGTATATAAAACAAACATTAATAGACTTAAAAGTGAGGGGTAAGGGACTTCCAGACAGAAAAACAACAACAACAACAAAACAAAAACCACATCAGATTTACACTACACACTAGATCAAATAGGCCTGTCATTTACAGAACATTTCACCCAACTGCTGAAGAATACACATTCTTTTCATCAACACATGAAATATTCTTCAGAATAGGCCGTATCTTAAGCCACAAAACGTCTAAACAATTTCAAAAAAGCAGAAATCATATAAATTATCTTCTCTGACCACAATGAAATGAAACCAGAAAGGATGAACTTTGTAAACTACACAAAAACATGGAAATTAAACAACATGCTACAAAATGACCAATTAGCCAATGAAGAAATTAAGAAGAAAATCTGAAATTTCTTGAAGCAAATGAAAGTGGAACTACAAAATACTAAAATCCATGGGACACAACAAAAGCAGTACTAAAAGAGAAGTTTATAGCAACAAACACCTGTATCAAAAAAGTAGACTTTAAAAAAGTCTAATAATGCATACCTTAAAAGGAACAAGAAAAGAATAAGCCAAATCCAAAATTAATCAAAGGAATGAAATAATATATCAGAGCAGAAATAAATAAAATTGAGACTTAAAAAGCAATACAAAAGATCAATGATGCAAAAAGCCAGGTTTTTCAAAAGATAAACAAAAATGGACAATTTTTAGTCTTAGCGGGACTAAGAAAAAAAAGATCTGAATAAATAAAATCAGAAGTAAAAAAGGTGACAACTGAGACCACAAGAAATACAAATAATTATTAGAGACAATTATAAACAACTATATGCCAACAAATTAGAAAACCTAGAAAAAAAATGGATAAATTCCTGGACATATACAATTTACTATGATTAAATCATAAGGATAGAAAACTTGAACAGGCTGGGTGCAGTGGCTCATGCCTGTAATCTCGGCACTTTGAGAGGCCGAGGCAGGAGGATCATTTGTGGCTAGGAGTTCAAGACCAGCCTAGGCAATATAGCAAAACTCTTGTCTCTGCACAAAATTTAAAAATTAGCTGGACATGTGCCTGTGGTCCCACATACTTGGGAGGCCGAGGTGGAAGTATCACTTGAGCCCCAGCATTTAAAGCTGCAGTGAGCTGTGAGTGCACAACTGTACTCCAGCCTAGGAAACAGAGAGATCCTGTAGGAAGAAAGAAAAAGAGAAAAGAAAATAAATAAAATGAAAAGAGAAAAGAGCAGAGAAGAGGAGAAAAGGAAAAATAAAGAAAAATAAAAGCTAACAAACCAATAACAAGTAACAAGACTGAAGTTGTAATTACATCTCCCATCAAAGTGAAGCTCAGAACCTGATGGCTTCACTGCTGAATTCTACCAAACATTTAAAAAAGAACTAATGCCAATTCTTCTCAAACTCTTCAACAAAAATTGAAAAGGAAGAAATACTTCAAATTCATTCTACGAGACAGCATTATCCTGATATCAAAACCCAATAAGGACACAAAGAAAACTATGCACCAATATCACCCATGAACATAGATGCCAAAATGCTCCATAAAATACTAGCAAACCGAATTCAACAACACATTAAAAAAATCATTCACCATCATCAAGTGGGATTCACATCCCAGGGATGCAAGGATGGTTCAACATACACAAATCAATCAACATGACAAATCACAACAGAACCAAGAAGAAAAACCATATGATCATTTTAATAGATGCTTTAAAAGCATTTGATAAAATTTAACATATTCTTGTAATAAAAACCCTCAACAAACTGGATATAGAAGGAACATATCCCAAAATAATAAAGGCCATATGACAAATCCACAACTAATATCCCACTAAATGGGAAAAAATTAACAGCCTTTCCTCTAAAATCTGGAACAAGACAAGGATGTCCACTTTCACTACTGTTACTCAACATGATATTGGAAGTCCTGGCAAGAGCAATTAGGCAAGAAAGAGAAATAAATGGCAACCAAATTGGAGAAAAAGAAATCAAATGTCCTCTGTTCACAGAAGACATAATCCTATTTTTAAAGAAACCTAAAAACTCCACTGAAAACTTGTTAGAACTGAGAAATTCAGTAAAACTGCAGGATACAAAATCAACATACAAAAATCAATAGCATTTATATATGCCAAGAGCAAACAATCTAAAAAAGAAATCAAGAAAGCAATTCAATTTACAATAGCTACAAAGAATATGAAATACATAGAAGTCAATTTAACTAAAGTGAAAGACCTATACAGGAAAAACTATAAAATGGTTATGAAATAAGTTAAAGAGGACACAAAAATGGAAAGATATTCCATGCTCATAAATCGGAACATTACTGTTTTGTTTTGTTTTGTTTTGAGACAGTCTCGCTCTGTCGCCAGGCGCCAGGCTGGAGTGCAGTGGCGCGATCTCGGCTCACTGCAATCTCTGCCTCCTGGGTTCAAGCAATTCTCCTGCCTCAGCCTCCCAAGTAGCTGGGACTACAGGAGCATGCCACCATGCCCAGCTAATTTTTGTATTTTTTAGTAGAGACAGGGTTTCACCATGTTGGCCAGGATAGTCTTGATCTCTTGACCTCGTGATCTGCCCACCTTGGCCTCCCAAAGTGCTGGGATTACAGGTGTGAGCCACCGCACCCGCATCTGGCCACAATATTGTTAAAATGACAATACTGCCCAAACCAATTTACAGGTTCAAAATAATCCCTAACAAAATAACGAGATTCTTCACAGAAAAAAAAAATCCTAAAATTTACATGGAACCACAAAAGACCCTGAATAGCCAAAGCAATCTTGAGCAAAAACAAGGCTGAAGGCCTCACATTACCTGACTTCAAAATATACTACAAAGCTACAGTAATCAAATCATCATGATACTTGCATAAAAACAGACACACAGACCAATGGAACAGAGAACCCAGATATAAATCCACACATTTACAGCTAACTCATTTTCAACAAAGTCGCCATGAACACACAATGGGAACAGTCTCTTCAATAAATGGTGCTTGGAAAACTGGATAAAGAATATCCAGCTTGCAGAAGAATAAAACTATACCACTATCTCTTACTATATTTAAAAAAATCAAATCACAATAAAGACTTAAATCTAAGACCTGAAACTATGAAACTACTAGAAGAAAACATTGGGGAAATGCTTCAAAACATTGGTCTGGGCAAGATTTTTTGTGTAAGACCTCAAAAGCTCTGCAACCAAAGCAAAAATAGATCACTGGAATTACATCAAGCTAAGAAGACTCTACACAACAAAGGAAACAATCAATGAAGTGAAGAAACAAGTCACAGAATGTGAGAAAATATGTATAAACTATCAATTTGACAAAAGATTAATAATAAGAATATATAAAGAGCTTAATTCAACAGCAAAAGAAAAAAAAAAAAACACCACAGATAATCCAATTTAAAAGTGGGCAAAAGACCTGAATAAATATTTCTCAAAAAGACATACAAATTGCCAACAGGTATATGAGAAAATGCTCTAAATCACTAATTTTCAGAGAAATGCAAACCAAAACCACAATGAGACATCATCTCATCCCAATTAAAATAGCTTTTATAAAAAGACAAAGAATAACGAATGCTAGCAAGGATGTGGAGAAGAGGGAACCCTCGTACACTGTTGGTGGGAATGTAAATAAGTAGACTCACCACGGAAAACTATATGGAGGTGCCTCAAAAAATAATAAAACTACCATTTTATCCAGCAACTCCACTACTGAGTATACATCTAAAAGAAAAAAAAAATCAACGTACTGAAGACATATCTGTACTCCCATGTTTACTGCAGAATGATTCATAATAGCCAAGATATGGAATCAACCTAAGTATCCATCCATGGATGAATGGATTTTAAAAAATGTGGTTTACATACACAATGGATTATCCAACTGTAAAAAAGAATGGAATCGTGACATTTGCAGCAATACGGACGGAATGAGAATTCATCATGTTAAGTAAAATAAGCTGAGCACAGAAAGACAAACATCCCATGTGCTCATTCATATGTGGGAGCTAAATAAGTGGAATGCACGAAGAGACAAAGTAGACTGGTGGTTACCAAAGGCTGGAAAGGGCAGGGGGAGACTGACTCAAAGAGGTTCATAAATGGGAACAAATATACAGTTAGATATAAGAAATAAGACCTAGAAATAATAAGACATAGTGTTCAATAGATCAGTAGCGTGACTGTAGTTTATAATAATGTATTGTATATTTCAAAATGTCTAGAAGGGAATAGTTTGAATGTTTCTAGCATAAAGAAGGCAAGTATTTAAGGTGACAGATATCATATGTAAATTTTATGTGAATTTGTTAAATTGTCACGTCCTGAAAATACATATATCTATTATGTATCAATTTTTTAAACATGTATTTAATTGTATCATTAGCCCTGTAATGTACAGAATTGTTAAATATACAACAGTAGCACCAAGGAGGCAGGTGGGAACAAAGCTATATTGGAGAAGGAAATAACACCATATGGTAACTCAAATTCACAAGAAGAATCAGAGTAAATAAAGGGTATATATAATAAATTAAATATATAGACACTACACACTTGTTCTCCTCTTTTTTCTATTAGCTTCCTTAAAAGACACAGCATGTAAATTCAGAGTCAGAAATGATGATAATGTCAAATCACCACAGATTTGTCCACATAGGTGGTGGAGATATGACATCTTTGCATTCTAATGGATCAGTGTACACCAACTTTGTTTCATGCACAAAAGTATGAAAAATATTGTATAAAATTACCTTCAAACTATGTGTATAAGGCATATATGAAACAAATAAATTTATGTTTAGTCTTGGGTACTATCTCTAAGATACATTACTATATACATGTGAATATTCCAAGGTTTGAAAAAAAAATAAATAGAAAACAAAAAGTAAAACGGCAGATGTAAAAAACATAACAAGCAACTAAATAATAGTATTAAATGTGAGTAAACAAATCCAATCAAAAGGTAGATTATTCAGATTAGATTTTTTTTGAAATCCAACTATATGCTGTCTACAGAATTATACTTTAGATTCAAAGATACAAATAGGTGGAAAGTAGAAGGTCTAATAAAAAATACCATGTAAACAACAGTCATAAAAAAGCTGGAGTGGCTGTACTAATGCCAGGCAAAATAGACTTTGAATCAAAAAGCGTTACTATAAAAAGTAGGGTCATTTTATCATGAAAAAAAGGTTAACCCAACGTAAACATTAACAGTTATAAAGATATACGCATTTGCAAGTGAAATTGGATATTTGGCTGAGGAAACCTCTAAACAATTTGCTGAAGGAGTGGCCTGGGTCCTCCAGACCACTTAAATAAAACACAAGAAGTGAGAATGACTTAAAGACAGAATTGTTAAGCCAAAAGGAACCAGTACTTAAAGATGCAGAAAATTCTCAACCTACCCATATGGAAAAGAACGTGAAAGTCTGTTCAAGACAACACTAAGAGTGTGGCCAAATGACCATTTGATAAGATTAGTATGGATGTGGACCACCCCAGCAGGAAAACTGTCAATTTGAAATGAAGAAATACTAGATGGGAAGAAATGAAGGAAGGCTGCTATACTTCTTGGATTTTACAGGATGTTCCATAAAGCAACTCAGCTGCAAATGTGTGCTATTCTTTAAGACAAAGAAGGGCCCTAAAAGCAATTCAGAGATCATCTGCGATGCCTCCTTGGTTCAACAAGAGTGGACCACTGCCTTGCTTTCAACAGGCCAGATGGCTCATAAGGGCTGGACCTCTCGAAGTCCAGGGATTGTAACCAACCCCATCAGAGGGTCCAGAAGGCAGCACTTCTACTTCTCTGGAAGGCAGAGCATCAAACCAAACAATTATTTTGCATCCTTAAGATTTCATGAAACTTGCTCTGGACCTGTCACCCCTTTCTTCTTTCCTTTTTCTCCCTTTTGGAATGAAATGTCTACCCTATGTCTAGCCCACCACTGTATTTTTTAACTTTTTAATTTTTTTAAAGACAGGGTCTTGCTCTATTGTCTAGGCTGGAGTGCAGTGACACATCATAGCTCACTGCAACCTCGAAGTCCTGGTATCAAGGGATCCTTGTGCTTCAGCTTCCTGAGGAGCTGGGACTACAGGCAAATGCCACCACCCCTGGCTAATTAATTTTTCAATTTTTTCAGAGACAAGAGTCTTGCCATATTGCTCAGGCTGGTCTTCAACTCCTGGCCTCAGTGATCCTCCTACCTCAGCCTGCCAAGTAGCTGGGATTACAGGTACAAGCCACCAAAGTCATACCACCATTGCATTTTAGAAGTACATATTTGGTTTCACAGGGTCATAGGTGGAGGAGAATTTGCCTCAGGATGAATCATACCTTGGGCTCAACCACATCTGATTTAGATAATATTTAGATGAGATGTTGAACTTTAAAGTTGATGCTGGTATGAGTTAAGACTTTTGGGGTGACTGCGGTAAAATGAATGTAATTTGCACGCAAGGAGGATACAAATTCGTTGCAGGGGGTGGGGGAAGAAGCAGAGCCAGAATGTTACAGATTGAATGTTTGTGTCCTTGTCAAATTCTTATGTGAAATTTCTAACTCCTAATGCGGTGATATATCAAAATGTGCTCTTTGGGAGCTGATTAAATCATAAAAGCAAAGCCCTAATAAATGGCATTAGGGCTCTTTTTAATTTTTGCCAATCTGATAGAAGGGCAGTATTGTGGTTCTATTTTCCATTTCCCTAAAGATTAATAATGTTGAACATCTTTTCATACTGTTACTTTCCATCTGCTTATCTTCTGTGGTGCAGTGTCTATTCAAATCTTGAGCTCACTTTAAAAAATTGAGTTTCTTCTCTTGGGATTTCAGAGTTCTTAATACATTCTAGGTACAAGTCATTTATCAGATACATGCTGTTTAAATACTTTCCCCAGTCTGTGGCTTATCTTTCCATCCTCCTAGCAGCAAGTTTTCAACAGCAGAAGTTTTTAATTTTGATAAAGTCTGTTTTATCACTTTTTTCTTTCATGGATCATGGTTCTGTTATTGTAGCTAAAAAGAATCTCTGCCTAACCAATGCTAGCAGACACAACACCAAAGAAAACAAGCAGATGGAAAATAACTACATGAAAAGATGTTCAATATCGTTAGTCATTATGGAAATGCCAGTTTTAAAATTTGAAAAAGATTTTTCTCAGCCAAGCGTAGCGGCTCATGCCTGTAACCACAGCACTTTGGGAGGCTGCAGCCAGATGACGGACTGAAACCAGGAGTTTTAGACTAGATCTCTTGAAGTCAGTAGTTTGCGACTAGTCTGGGCAATATAGCAAAACCCCGTCTCTACAAAACAATTAAAACTTAGCTGGGCATGATAGCATGTACCTGTAGTCCCAGCTATTTGGGAGATAGGCAAGAGGATTGCTTGAGCCCAGGAGTTCAATGTTACAGTGAGCTATGATCACACTTCTACACTACAGCCTAGGCAACCGAGCATGACTCTATCTCAAATATATATATATTTTTTCTATTTTTTTTTGCCTGGAAATTTGTAGTTTCAGATTCTGCATTTAGGTCTATGATCCATTTTTAGTTAATTTTTATATGGTGCAAAGTATGGAGTGAAATTCATTTTTCCGCATATGGGTATCCAATTGTTCCAACATTATTAGTTAAAACAACTGTCCTTTTCCCACTGAATCTTACCTTTATTAAAAAATCATTTGTCGCCCTATTATTTATTCTATTCCATTCCATTAATTAATTCCCTAAGTTGATGCCAATACTACACTGTTTTGATTATTGTTGTTTCACACTGAATCATTAAATCAGGTAGTGGTAGCTCTCCAAATTTGTTCTTCTTTTTCAGAATTGCTTTGGCAATTCTAGGTCCTTTGATTTTTTTTTTTTTAACTGGGATTGCATTGAATTATCAGTCTATCTGGAGAAAATTGGCATCTTAACAATATTGAGTATTCCAACCCATGAATAAATTATATCTCTAAATGTATTTAGGTCTTAATTTTTTCAAGAATGTTTTATAGGTTTCAATGTACACATTTTGCAAATTTGTACACTACATTCAGGCTTACTTATTTCATATTTTTGATAGTACTGTAAGTGGAATTGCATTTTAAAAGTTAATTTCTGATTATATGTTGCTAGTATATAGAGATACATTGATTTTTGTATATGAATTCCATATCTAGCAACCTGATGAAACTCATTGATTAGTTCTAACAGCTTTTTAGAGATTCCATCAGATTTTTACATAGGGTTCATATCATCTGAATAAAGACAGCTTTACTCCTTTCTTCTAAGATCTAGATGCCTATTTTTTTCTATCTTGCCTTTTTCCTTAGAACCTCTAGTACAATATTGAATAAAGAAAGGACACCATTTCCTTGTTCTTGATCTTGGGGAGAAAGTAGTCAGTCTTTCACCATTAAGTAGTTAGATAAAGGTATTCTGAAAATGCCCTTTGTGTCAGGGGTCCCTAAGACAACCCTCAGGGTTGATGATTTGCTTAGGACTCACATGACTCAAAAGTTGCTCTACTCATGTTTACACTTTGTTACAGTGAAAGAACAGAGAGTAAAATCAGCAAAGGGGAAAAGCACATGGGGTGAAATCTAGAAGAAACCATGTACAAGCTTCCAAGTGTCCCTTCCCAGTGTAGTCACATGGAGTACACTTCATTTTCCCAGCAACTGTGTGTGACAATATGTGAAAAGTGTTACCAACCAAGGAAGTTCACTTGAGACAAAGTGTACACGGCTTTTACTGGGTATCAGCCATGTAAGCATACAGCACCTGTGTGACTGACCTGTTACTGAAGCTCCAGATTCCCAGAGGGAAAGCAGGTCTTCACTGTAAACCACATTGCTAGTATAAACATTCCAGATAAACTGGTATAGCACGGCTCAAGGACTCGGGCATGCAAATACACTATTAAGACAAAAAATTTCGAGAGCTTAGTTCCCTGGAGGTGAGCAAAGGACAGTCATGGAAACAAGCTTAAGAATGGGCAAGCTTTGAGTAGCCCCAGCCTGCTGAGTTAACCCCTGTCCACACACCTTTCATCAGGTTGAGCAAGTTCCTTTCTACTGCATTGCTAAGAATTTTAATCAGGAATCAATATTAGATTTTGTCAAAGGCATTTTCTCTATGTATTGGAATCATCATTTGGTTTTCATGTTAGTTTGTTTACCTGGTCAATTACATTGATTGCTGTTCAAATATTAAACCAACCTTGCATTCTTGGATTAAACACCACTTGGTCATATGTATTCGTCCTTTTATATATGTTAGATTTGAGTTGCAGAAAGTCTATTTAAAATTGTTCATGTATGTTCATGCAGGATATTGGTCTATAGTTTTCTATGATGGATTTTGATATAAGGGTAATGACAGCCTCATGAAATGAGTTGTGAAGAATTACATCCTCTTCAATTTTCTAAAACTGTGTTAATTAGTATTATTTCTTCCTTAAAAATCTGGTAGAATTCACCACTGAAACCATCTGGACCTGGAATTTTCTTTTACAATGGTTTTTTTTCCTACAAATTCAAATTCTTTAACAGATATTAGATTATTTGTGTTACCTACTTCTTCGGTGAGCTTTGGTAGTTTGTGTCTCTCTAGGAATGTCCATTTGATCTAAGTTGTCATACTGACTGATATAAAGTTGTTCGTAACATTCCTTTATCCTTTTAATGTCTTTAGAATACGTAGTGATGTTACCTATCTCATTCTCAATATTGGTAATTTGTGTCTTCTTTTTATCCTGATGTGTCTCGCTAGAAATTTTTTAATAGTATTGATGTTCTCAAAGAACTAGCTTTCAGTTTCATTTATTTTCACTGTTGTTTTCTGTTTTAGCGATTTCCACCCTAACCTTTATTTCCTTGCTCTTGTTTAACTTCCTGTTCTTTTTCTAGTTTCTTAGAAAGCTGTGATCATTGATTTGTAACATTTCTTCTTTCCCAATACAGCCATTAATTTATCTCTAAGTACTGCTTTGGCACCATCCCACAAATTTGATATGTTGTGTTTTCATACTATTTTCTCTTTTCATTTCTTCAACCCATGGGCTACCTTAAAGTGTTATTTATTTACCAAATGCTTGGGAACTTTATAGATCTTTCTGTTACCGATTTCTAACTTAATTCCATTTAGGTCAGAAAGTACATCTTGTATTACTTCAATTATTTCAAATGTATTGAGACATGTTTCATGGCCCAAAATATGGTATACCTTTTTAGAGGTTCTCTATGTAGCTGGAAAAAAAAGAAAATACATGTATTCAGCTGCTGATGGGTGAACTGTTCTATAAATGCCAAGCAGATCAAGATAGCTGATAGTGGTGTTAAAGTTCTCTTCATTGTTAGTCATTTTCTATCTACTTATTCCATCAATTATTTGGAGAAAACTACTGAAATCTCCAAGTAAAACTGGGTATCTTTCTATTTCTCACTACTATTCTATTAATTTTTTTTCATGTATTTTAAAGCTCTAATGTCTAAACATCTAGGATTGTTTCTGGTTAACTGATCTCTTCATCATTAGGAAATGACATTCTTTATCCTTGATAATATCATTCTCTCTGAAATCACCTTAACATTAATAAACCACTCACACTTTCTCTTCATTAGGGTTAGCACTGTATATCTTCCTCTATTTAGTTTTATTCTATTTGTGTCCATATATTCAAAGTGTGCTTCTTACAGACAACTTACGCTTTGGTCTTGTTTTTTTAATCCAATCTGAAAATCTCTATGTTTTAATCGGGGTGTTTAGAGCATTCATATGTAGTATAATTATTGATATGGTTAGCTTTAAGTTTACCATCTTGTTATTTGGTTTTTTTGGTCCCACCTGTTCTTTGTTCTGTTTTTCATCTTTTTTATATCTTCTTTCAGATTGAGTGCTTTTAGGATCTCATCATGTCTCCTTTGGCGACTTATTAATTATAGCTCTTTGTCTACACACTATGTTTATTTCTTCACTTTCCATGCTAAAACCCACTCCAATTTAACTTTTCTAGCTTGTGATTCAACCTTTCTCACCCACCATCACTTAAAAAAAAAAAAAAAGACACTTCCTAGGATGTCTAATGAGCTTCACATTACTAAATGCTATGCTCTTTTCAGTCCTCGTCTTACTTATTTCATGGTAACATTTCACAGTTTATCCTCTGTCCTGAATCACTCTTCACTTGGTTTCTATCATATGACACTCTCCAGATCATCTTAATTTTTTTGTCCATAAATTCTTGATCTCCTTTGCACTTTAACTTCTACTCAGCTTGTAACTTACAGAGTTCCTCATGGCTCAGTCCTAGCCCTTCTTGTTTCCTCTCAAAATCTTGAAAAGATGGTCCTCAGGGATTACAAAATAGTTCAAAGGCATTTTCAGGGGCAAAGTAATGAAAGAAATTTGCCTACATATGTTTTGAAAAGTTCAAATATAAGATTAATGATGATTTGCATGAAAATCTATTTTCTTTAAAGTTACCATTCACTATAATATCCCATTATATTCACTCTCTGTTGATACTTTCATATCAGCCATAGTTCGCATTTACTTAAATACAGTAGTATAAAACCCAAGTAAACTTTCAGATTATTTTCATGAAAGCCCAAAGTCCATTTGCTTTGTTGATAAGGATAAAGAAGAAACCAAGAGAAAAGAGGCATTCCTCAGCTAAAACAGGTAAAAATTCTTGATATTGCTGAGAAGCTAGTCAATTCAAATTTAATGCCTGGAAAGAAACAAGCTATTGACAAAATTTCTATATTAAATGATTCTATTGGATGTCATATATTATCACGGAACACAATGTAGAATAGAGTAATTACTATCACATGAGTGTTTCAGCATATATTTTGTTTTACAATTGGATAAATAACCTGTGGAGAAAATATAAATCAGTCCTTGACATATATATAATATATGATAAGGTAAAAGTACTCAAGAACTTTTTATTCTGCATATCAGTGAAAACGTATAGTACAGGGAAGACAGTTTTTATTTAGACAATGATACTTTTGTGAGCTAAGACATAAGCTGAAAAGCTGCAACATATTCAAAATTGACAAGGCATGAAGTATATAAATAGCAAAAACATACAGGGTTATATTACTAAAAGATTCTTTATATGAAACAGGAGTCAACAATATGCCTCCTGATTATAACTGAGTGTTGAAGGAAATAATGGGAATTAAATATCATCAAATATTGCCTATTCAGAGTACGTGCTCTCAGATGTTGCAGAAGGAAATGGCACCATTTGCAAGATTATTCTTCCCATTCAAGTTTGCTGGCTGTCAAGGAAAAAAACGGTGACAAGTTTCTGAAATGAGGGATGATATTAAAAAAAAAATTCTTCATAATGCCGACAATACCAAAAAGTAATTCTATGTTTTCTAGAGGCCTGCTTAAGTGGAGTATAGCAGAAATATATCTAGAATTTTAAATAGCATGAAACTACTACTTCAGGGCCAAAATACACTGATTTTTAATGCTAAGAATAAGATATCACATTTTTCAAAGTCACCAAGCTATGCTGCAAACGGCTCAATTGCTAGGATGTGATTCCTTCCCAAAACCTGATGGTTTTCTTCACTCATCAGAGTGAGACTGATTACACTATTGTGTGTATAAAGAACACAACTAAATGTTAAAACAAAACATGGGAAAATACTTCACAGATACTGAAGAAGTCAAAAAATGAGTTAAGAATCCATCTGTTCCTATCTTCCAAACATTCACCCCTATAATTGTTTAATATTATAAGCTTGCCAATCAAGCAACTGAAAGAGCACAAGATATAATCTTCAGGGAGAAATCTTCCGATAATTTCTCAGTCTGTGTTTGACCTTGCTATTCCAAAACATCTGACAGAGCCAGCAAACACAAGTTGCAAGTCCTGACAATCTATAATTGTGGCATAAAATTTCCTAATTTAGTAGACATATAGGGTGAAAAAATCAAAGTGTCTAGGTCTAACCTACATCTCAAACTATGCATCATCAAATTAAATACAAGTACTTTGTAAGAAGCCACAAAAATAAAAAATTATCCTTCTCAATGATAATAAAAACATTAATTTCTAAAATATTGTTTTATTGGGGGCCAGGTACAGTGGCTCATGCCTGTAATCCCAAAACTTTGAGAGGCCGAGGCAGGTGATCACTTGAGGTCAGGAGTTTGAGACCAGCCTGGCCAACATGGTAAAACCCTGTCTCTACTAAAACAAAAATTAGCCAGGCGTGGTAGTGCATACCTGTAGTCCTAGCTACTCAGGAGGCTGAGGCACGAGAATCACCTGAACCCAGGAGGAAGACGTTGCAGTGAGCCGAGATTGTGCCACACTGCACTCCAGCCTGGGTGACAGACTATCTAAAGATTCTAAGGCCTGAATTTCAATTTCTAGCCCAGCCTTCTTCTCTGAGCTCCAGACTTACCTACCTAACCAACTGCCTTCCAAACTTTACCACTTGACGTCTCATTGGCAAATTAAACATAGTGGGTCCAAAACCAAACTCTTGTTATCTTCCATAGCTTTCCCTTTTCCAAGCTCAATGAGAACATCTTATTCCTGGCTGCCTGTGCCAGAAAGCTAAGTCATCACCTAAGATGCAGCTTGAATTGATCTCTCTCTCCTCCCACATAGTCCAACTCACCTTCATTACTACCCTGGACTACACTATAACCTCCTAATTAGTCTTCCTACAGCCCCTTATGCCCCTTAGTATTAGTTTTCTATTGCTGCTAGAAGAAATTACCACAAACACAGTGGCTTAAATACAACACTAATTTTTTTTTGACATTTCTGTAGAAATCTTACATGGGTCTCAATGGGCTAAAATCAAGGTAAGTTTGATTCCCTTCTGAATGTTGTAGGAGAGAATCTATTTCCATGATTTTTCAAGCTTCTAGAAGCTATCTACATACCTTGGATTGTGACCTCCTTCCTTCATCTCCAAAGCTAGCCACGTTGTATCTCTTTGACCATGTCTTTTGTCCCCATGTTCTACTTTTAAGGGCCCTTGTGATTACTTTGGGCCCCTCCTGGATAATCCAAGGTAATTTCTTTATCTTAAGGTCAGCCAATTAGCTAATTACCTCCCCTTTGCCATGTAACTTAACATACAGATTCTGGGAATTAGGATGTGGGTATCTTTGGGAGGCCATTATTATGTCAACCATATTTTCTAATACATAAACTCATTTTCCACACAGCAGTCAGAGCAATCTTTTTAAAAACATAAATATGTTCATGACACTTCCTTCAATGTGTTACCACTCCTCTAAGGATAAAGTTCAAAATCCTAAACACGTGCCACGAATCCATGCGTGGCCTGATGCCTACCTCCTGGGCTTGTCTTCTGGCTCACTGTGTCCCAGCCACATAGGCTTCTCTCTTTTTCTCAAGCACCAAGCTCCTTTCTGCCTCAGGATCTTATCCCTGCTGTCTGAACAGCCCTCCCCACCTTCCAGCAAACCTTTCTCTGGTTAACGCTTGCTTAACCCTTCAGATCTCTATAAAAGTTACTTTCACAGGGTGGCCCTTCCTGATTGCCCAGTCTAGTACTAGCTCCCCCTACATTGTCATAGTACTCTTTTTCCTTCATATCTTTTTTATCACAATTTGAATTAAATGTTATTTGTGTAATTATTTGTTTAATGTCTGCCTGCCTGCACCAGACTACAACCTCATAAAGGCTGGGGCCTAGTTTGTTCTGTTCACCACTGTAAACCTTGGGACTTCACACCAACTAGCTTATAATAGGTGCTCAATAAATAAGTGAGTGCCATTACATGTTACTCTATGACCAGCAGGCAGGTGGAGCATATGCAGTGTGGATATGCTGGACAAAGGGATGATTCGTGGCCCCCGGCAGGACCGAGCACAACAGTGTGGGACTTTATCACACTACACAGTACAGTATGCAACTTACTAGTTATTAACTGTTCATTTCTGGAATTTTCCATTTCACATTTTCAGACAGCAGCTGACTTCTGGTAACTGAAGTTGTGGAAAGTGAAACCCGGAAAGTGAAACTAAAAGAAACTAACAAATTACTACAGAAACCCACATGCAGAATGTTGATTTTTAAAACCAAACTGTGCTTATTGATAGCATTCATGTGTTCATAGGAAGAAAAACAGTATTAGTAGTAACAAAATACAGTAGCAATAAGACAAATATGTCTTATTTGGGTGGCAAAAGAAGAATGTAGGATGATCTGTGGAGGGTTCCCAACTTTTAACAAGTCAGCCTGCTCTGCTAAAATCTAGCAAAATCACACAGGTGATTTCAAAGAAACTAATTTCTTAAAAAGAAATGAGATAATGATATAACAAACCAAGTATATAAAACATTCATTAATGCCTTTATAATTCTCACAAACATACAAATAATCCAACAGCAAATTCTGACGGAAGTGTGATGAGGAGGGAAAATTCACAGTAGGAGCAAAGAACTCTCTCTAGTCCATGCTGGTGCAACCACCATCATGAAGTCTAACAAATATTTATTGAGTGCCTACTATGTGCCAGGCCCTGTTCTCTAGTTGAACATACTCTAGGAAAAATAACAGAGAAAAATAGCTGTCCATATGAAGCTTACAATATAGTGAAAGATTTAAAACTTTAAGTTAGACATACACTTGGGTGGCTAAGAGGTTATGGAAAAATTAAGAAGAAAAGGACTGATAACAAAAATGGAGTTTATATCTACATAAAGATACATACAGATATAAATACAAAATGAAGATTGTTGATGACAGTGCAACTGAATATATAAGCAGAGAGCATATTCTCATTATTCTAAATTATTTTTGCTAAAATCAAATACAAGCAATTACTTTCCTCTCAGGCAGCCTGATGAGAGTATTATATGTATGAATCAAAAAAAAAAAAAACCACTAAGATGATGACTATTGTTATATGAGGCACAAGGAACCATAATATGCAACTACCAAATCCAGACCAATAGACTAGTTTCTACTGGAAAAAATTAACTTAAAAACATAGGGAAATTTACTGATAAACTTTCTGACTTATCCGAAAATATATTCCAGAAATGAGAGGGGAAGACTACTGATTAAAGGAAGGAAATTATTTCAAATATGGAAATTAGGGGTCATTAAAGTAAATTTACACAGTTATCTCAGTATAGGGGTAGTTTTGTATGTTTCCAATTACGCACTGCATAACAACTTTTAATCAGTCATGGACCGCATTTACAACAATGGTCCCAAGGATTATAATATTGTATTTTTGCTGTACCTTTTCTATGTTTAGATACATAAATGCTTTCCATTGTGTTATAAATGCCTACAGTATTTAGTACAATAATATGCTGTATAGATTTCTAGGTTAAGAGCAATAGGCTATTCCATATAGCCTTAGGTGTGTAGCAGGCTTACGAAAGTACACTCTATGATGTTCACACAATGAAATAAATCACCTAACAACGAATTTCTCAGAACGTATCCCTGTTGTTAAGAGGCACACGACTGCATTTAGTCCAACAACTTGCTGAAATGTGATTCTGCCATTTTCCCAGTCAACTCCTAGGTTGTAAATACCGTACATCTGCCATTTTACTAGGCAGTTTCAATCATAACAACAGATGAATACTCTTGGCAAACAGATCCCACTCTGAGGGTTGTGTTGGGGCTCAGAAAATGCTATCCCGAAGTATCACACTTTGGCATGCTGAGTACTTCGAACTAAAAGAGATTGGAAGGCCTCAGAAGCAGCCTCGGGAAAGGCTCCCTCTGATCTTCTGCTGCCCTTCTGTCTCCTGCCAATCTTTCGTCCCTGAAGTGAGTCACTGAAACCAGAATTCCTCTTCCCCAAAGTGAGTGAGAGAAAACTATAATCCCTCTCCTACAAAGCAAGCCATAAAAACTAGTACTGTAATCTTTTCCTGCCATTCTCCGTAGGAACTGGCCATAAATTCTCTAACCTACCTTTCCTGATAGTAGGTCAAGACCCTCATTCCAGATGGGTCCTTCCTCCTCCGTAGGAGAAATACAGACAGGCCAAGAAGAATCTGAACAAACAGACCTTGCTAGGTTTCCTCCCTCAGTTTATTAACATTAGAGCATATCCTCTGTCCAATCAGATTTTTACACAGCTGTCTATTCTTCATGAGTCCTACACATAAAAATAGAGATTTCCCTGGTCTCTGCAGCCTGATGGCGTAAAACTTTGATTAGATATGCTATGCTTTTACCTTGTTAACCTGTCTTTTGTTTTTACGAGTGGTGGCTGTGATTCTTATCATGGGTGGGTGGTGAGGAAAGGTATTACACTTTTCCGACCTTACTTTGCACTTTAAATAAATGTGTAAAAGCAAAGCAGACAAAAATATATGAAGTCATAATGAAAACACCAGAGTCAACCAAGGAAGAAGGCGGACTTGCAGCTGAAATGTTCCAGAACATCACTTTGTCCACTGAACGAAAACACCTAAGAACTTCGCCGTCTAGAGTTGGTAGAGTCCGTCCTCCAAGTTTTAAACGGCTATCCACCAAGAAGGGAATAGGAGAACTGACGGCTCCTCTTAGGCCCATTCAAGACAAGGGGGTCGAATTCCCTTGCTTTAAACGGGTGGGACTGGCAGGTTAAGCCTGAGGCAAATGACTGACTACAGGTTCCAAGACCAGTTACTCCAATGAGTTTTAAAAAACGGTAAAGGGACTCGGGAGGCTGAGGCAATAGAATTGCTAGAACGCGGGAGGCGGAGGTTGCGGTGGGCCGAGATTGCGCCACTGCACTCCAGCCTGGGCGACAGAGTGAGACTCCGTCTCAAAAACAACAACAACAAAAAAGTGAAGGGATGAAGGCTGAAACACCACAGGAAATAAAACAAATAATTGTAAAAAGAAAACAGTAAAGCATTGGAGAATTCCACTGCTTAAAAAGGTACAGACTGCACAGGCCAAAAGGCCCGGGCACTCTGGTGTCGGAACTCAACACCCAGGCTGATGCCGGCGCAGGGAAGCAGTTCCGGTAGCCCCCTCCCGCCCCTCTCTCATCAACCCCGCCCATTGGGCCCGCCCCGTCCCGCTCGACTACTCACTGGATTCGCTTCCCACATAACGGTGACAAAATCAAGCGGAGAGAGCCTGTGGGAAGAGGCTAGCCGCGGGGCCTGGGTGTTGAATTTTTTTTCCTTCGCGGGTCCCAGGGAGCGAAGGGACGAAGAGGCAACCTTTACGAAAGGCTTCCTTCACCCCCTCCCTGTCACAGGCCAGCGTCTTCGGACCACCCAACCCCCCGACTTCCGCCCGACGCTGGCCAATCAGAGCTGTCCCCGCCCCACTCCCACTAGCTCCCCGCCCCTACGCGTTTTTCCGTAGGCTTATCGTCCTGGGCGGGGCTTGCGAGTATCTGGCTTATAAAGGAGTTTAAAGGGTTTCTGGTCCAACTATACCACTCAGTGATCCTCAAGCTGTAGCTAGCTATATTTCTTTCCCACTAACCAATTTTTATTGCTGACCGTGTAGCGGCCAAGAGTCACACAGGCCTGCCAATGGCATTTGGGAGAAACTTTAGAATCTTTAAATATCTTCATCCTTAAAATGGAGATGGTAGTAATAATAGTATCTCCCTAAGGGTGCAGTGAGATTATTGAAAGCATTTAACACAGTATTTGCACACAGAGTTCAATAAGTGACAGTTATTTGCTCACAAGGAAACCATATATGGTCCCTACCCTCACGAATTGTATAATCTAGAAAAGAATGCAAAAAATAAGTAATGTAGGAAAGTTAAGCACAATATGATTTATAGGTAATATGGTGAGTAGAGTTCTATGCGAGGATGTTTATCTAGGGTAGAGTGTCAGGAAAACTCCCTCAAGAAGTTTAAGCAAAAACCATGAGGATATATTTGTACTGATGTAAAGAGATCTAACAGAGTGAAATAATATTCCATGCCACAAAGGATCTACCCCACAGGAAATGAAAATAAAACAGCTTGTTATATATCCTTCTGGACTTGTCTATGCCTCTACACATTAAAAAAAGAAATGTGATCAAAGAACACCTATAGATTTAGAACCTGATTTTCTTTTTCACTTTAAAGATGATGTGGATATCCTTCCATTCCATTAAGTATAACTCTATTTCATCATTTTATTTATTTATTTATTTATTTTTAGACGAAGTCTGGCTCTGTCACCCAGGCTGGTGTGCAGTGGCATGATCTTGGCTCACTGCAACCTCCGCCTCCTGTTTTCAAGCGATTCCCCTGCCTCAGCCTCTTGAGTAGCTGGGATTACAGGCACCCGCAACCATGTACACCTAATTTCTGTAATTTTAGTGGAGACAGGTTTTCGCTATGTTGGCCAGGCTGGTCTCAAACTCCTGACTCCAGGTGATCCACCGCCTCGGCCTCCCGAAGTGCTGGGATTACAGGCGTGAGGCATCTGGTGCCTGGCCATATTTTAAGTAGATTCATGGCATTCCATAATTTCTGTGTATGCTACATACACACAAACACACACATTTGAAATAATCTACTGGATAGACATGTAAGTGGTTTTCTATTTTTCACTATTCCAAAAAAAATGCTTCAACAGGCATTTCTTCATATTTGTCCATTTACTTCCTTGGAATTAATTCTTGGGAATAAAATTGTTTAATAAGAGATTTTTTTGCCAAATGGTTAACCAGTTGCCCCAATGTCGTTTATTGAATAATCCATTCTCTCCTTGTTACTTTGAAGTGCCACTGTTAATTACAACCCAAATTTGCATATACATATACATATGTATATATACACAATATATCTGTTTCTGAACATTCTCATCTATTATCTGCTTATTCCTATGCTATGCCACAGTTATAATCATTAGATCTTTATATATTTGCCTTTTCATAAAGGAATCTCTCTCCTAATTTTCTTCTTTTTCACAATTTTCAATATCATGAGGCTTCCCATTCAGAAATACTTCTCTTCTGTGTCTTTAGATATATTATTTTAAATTTCAGATCTGCATCAGAATATGTAAAAAGAAAATTTTCACATAGATTTGCATAATCCTTGGGAATTTTGTTCCTAGATATTTTATAGTTTTTTTGTGAATGAGATATTTCTCATTGCTGTAATTTAGGAAAGCTATTGATTTTTGTTTATTCATCTTGTATTCTACCACACTGTGAAAAAATGTCTTATTAGTTCTAATAGCTTGACAACTCATCTCTCTGAATTTGTACATAGACAATCATTATCACCTACAAATAATGCATTTCTTTCTTCCTATTGCATTGGTCAAAACCTCAGAAAAATGTTTAAGACTACAGGACAAGATAAAGAATACCCAGCTTTAATGCAGTAAGGCAAGCATGTGCCCATTTGGTGCTCGTTGGTTTTTTTCTTTTCTTTTTTTTTTCTTTTCTTTTCTTTTCTTTTTTTTTTTTTTTTTTAGACAGAGTCTCGCTTTGTAGCCCAGGCTGAAGTGCAGTGGTGCAAACACAGCTCACTGCCACCTCTGCCTCCCGGGTTCAAGTGATTCTCCTGCCTCAGCCTCCCGGGTAGCTGGGACTGCAGGAATGCACCACCATGCCCAGCTAATTTTGTATTTTTAGTAGAGACCAATTTTACCATGTTGGCCAGGCTGGTCTCAAGCTCCTAACCTCAGGTGATTTGCCTGCCTCGGCCTCCCAAAGTGCTGGGATTATAGGCATG
>CAUYLG010020665.1:0-18288 GCA_963573385.1 Cacajao melanocephalus
GAAATTACAAGTCGCAGGGGCCAAGATGGCCTGGGTTTGGACTGCTTGCTTGTCACATTACGGGTTACAGAGCAGTTTAAACAGAAAGCCAAGGTATGGTTGAGGTATGCAGTTTTATGGGGCTTTTTACCATGTCACAGAAGGACACATGCTTGTGTAGAGTTGTGCATGTGTTCATGGAAGACCTGAAAATTTCCTTATCCCTCACCTTTGTTTGATATTAAGGATCTACGTAATCAGGAAGTGAAGGAGAAAGGAAAGATGTCAAATGCTTTCTAGGTGTTGAGACTGTGCCCCAATATGCATGCAAAGCCTCTTGGCAAAGGGAGGAAGACTTAATGGTTCAAGGCATTTAAGAAATTTTTTTTTGAACCAATAGCTGACAATAAAGCTATTCCAAGAAGAGATGACTGTGGCCACACACAACAAATAATACAGACTTTAGAGAATTATTTCACAAGTCACTAAACAACAATTACAACAAACCTTAGGAAGAAGAGAGAATCTGATTTCCAAGGTTGCCAATTATATTATTTAAAATGTTCAGTCTTCTAAAAAAATTATGAGACATGCAAACAAACAAAAAAGTATGGCCTACATACAGGGAAAGAGGAAGTCAACAAAAACCATCCCTCCTGAGTTGGGCATAGTGGCATGAGTCCCTCAAGTCTAGCTACTGGAGAGGCTAAGGTGAAAGTATTGCTTGAGTCAAGGAGCTCAAATCTAGCCTGGGCAATAAAGTCAGACCCCATTTCTTTAAAAAATATTTTAAAATACTGTCTCTGTGCAATCCCAGATGTCAGGCTTATTTGACAAAGATTTATGCTTACAGATTACAAGACAATATGTCAAAGAACAGCCTTTCCTGTCGCGTTCTGCGCAGCGTCACTCGTGGGTCTCTGAGACCTGAAAATCAAGGGCGTTTTTGCACCCCAGGGGATGCTCCTGGCAGCTCTGCAGCCGTCACCATGCCACAGAATGAATACATTGAATTACACTTTAAACACTATGGATACTGTTTGGATTACCATGAGAAAAAGAGAAAGAAGTAAAGTCGAGAGGCTCAGGAACGTTCAAAGAAGGCAAAGAAAATGGTCTGAAGGCTAAGCTTTACCATAAACAGCGCCCTGCTGAGAAAATTCAAATGAAAAAGACTGTCAAGATGCATGAAAAGAGAAACACCAAACAAAAGAATAATGAAAAGACTCCACAGGGAGCAGTACCTGCCTATCTGCGGGATAGAGAGGGACAATCTCTAGCTAAAGTACTTTCCAATATGATCAAACAGAAATGAAAAGAGAATGTGAGAAAATGGGAAGTCCCTCTGCCTAAAGTACATGCCCAAAGTCTGCTTTGTTGGAGATGGCTTTACAGGAAAACCATATAAATATGAAAGATTTGTCAGGCCAATGGGCTTGCGTTTTTCAAGAAAGGCCATGTGGCATATCCTGAACTGAAAGCCACCTTTTGCCTACCAATACTTGGTGTAAAGAAGAATTCCTCATCCCCACTGTATACAACTTTGGGTGTTATTACCAAAGGTACTGTCATTGAGGTAAATGTGAGTGAACTGGGCCTTGTGACACAAGGAGGCAAAGTTATTTGGGGAAAATATGCCCAGGTTACCAACAGTCCTGAAAATGATGGATGCATAAATGCAGTCTTACTGGTTTGAAAGCAATTTCATATATGATTATTGAAGACTACACGCCAGTTGAAAAAACTGCCATTACTGTAATGTTTCTGAATACTACCAATCAGCCATAAGTGTCTGCAATCAACAAGAGATTTATTAAATTGTAAATATTAAAATGGAAAAAAAAGAAAATATGTCAAATAACAAAAGGAACATAAGATGTCTTATCCCACAGAGGATATTAATGGAAATTCTGAAGTTGAAATGGATAATAACTGAAGTAAAAAACCTACTGGAGAGCTCAACAGAAGATTTCAGCTGGCTATAGAAAGAAGCATCAAACTCTATGTTGATAGGTTAACTGAGATTACCTAGTCTAAAGGGCAGAAAGAGAAAATAAAGAAAAATGATCAGAGCCTAAGAGACCTGTGATATATCATCAAGTGTAGCAACACACACACATACCACATACAGACACACACACATACACACACACACACTCACTAAGCAAAGGCAGAGAATGGCTGAATAGATTTTTCTTCTTTATTATAGAAAACCATTGCTTGCTAATGAATAGATTTTAATAAACAGGATCTAGTAATATGCTGTCAACAAGACAGTCACTTTAGATTTAAGGGCACAAATAAGCTGAAAGTGAAGGGGTGGAATAAATATTTCATGCAAATGGTCACCAAAAGAAAGCAGGAGTGGCTATACTTATATCAGACAAAATATATTTTATGTATAAAACTCTAGAGACAAAGAAGGCTAACTATGTAATGATAAAAGGGTCAATTCTGCAGGAAGATAAAACAACTATAAATATATACATACTCAACATCTGAGAACCTAAATATATAAAGCAAATATCAACAGATCTGAAGACAGAAATTGACAATACAATAATAGTGAAAAATTGTTAGGCCGGTATTTTTATGTCTCTCATTTATCTGCACTACTACTAATCTGTCTCACCAGAAAACCCCAACAGTGAGGCTGAAGGTAAGAGAGAATTCTCACTTAAAAAAAAAAAAAAAGAAAGGCGAGATTCTCAAAGGGGGGGATGAGAGGGGAGACCCCCTTGCCTACTTCAATTTCACCTCCTCCCTCCTCTCTTCCAGATGGGAAGGAGGGTGAAGAAGAAGAAAAAAGGAAATAAAATACCAAAGAGCTGGGAAAATGACACCCTGTTTAGTTCCCAGCGTCTCTGCTATCTATTAATCTTCAAAGAGTTGCAAATGCATGTTATCTCTCTGGCTGGAGCCCGTCACTGGTTCATGCCCTTGCGTCTCCATGGACCAGGCTCCCTGCTGGAAACACCTCTGCCAACAAACAGCTTGTTGCTTTTGTCTTGTCTCTGTAAGCCCCCCTCTCCTGCTGGTCCCTGCTCACGCTGCATATGAATTAGCAAATCAGTGAAGTCGAAAGATTGTAAGGTTGGACATCCAGCAAATGGATAATGACATAGTTCCACCTCAGTTTCCCCTTTAGTGTTGTAAGCCTATAAAAGGGGAAAGAAGCTGCAGCTTGAGGAGCTCGGTGAATGAGGCTGTAGCCCCCCCTACAGCTCCAGGCTGAAAAAAAATCCACGTCCTTCCTCAGTTCGATGTTTGAGAGGTTTGTTCCCCGCCGCTCTTGCTACAATGGTAGAGGACTTTAGTACCCCATTCAAAATATCAGATACAGCATCCAGACAGAAAATAAATGAGGAAACATCTGCTTGAAGAATGTTACAAAACAAATGAAACTAATAGACATATATGGGACTTTCTACCCAACAGCAGAATACACATTTTTCTCAAGTACACAGGGAACATTCTCCAAACAGATCACGTTAGGTCCCAAAACAAGCCTTAACGAATTTAATAAGATCAACGTCATTCCAGGTATATTTTCCAATCATAATGAAAGAAAAAAACTAGAAAGCAATAACAGCCAGAAAACAAAACAATACAAAAAAATCACAAATATGTGGAAGCTAAACAACGTACTGTTAAACAACCATTGGGTTAAAAAAATCAAAGGGAAATTAAAAATGTATCTCAAGCAAATCAAAATGAAAACACAGCATATTAAAACCTATGGAATGCATCAAAAGCAATACTAAAAGGGAATTTTATAGTGATAAATGCCTAAATTATAAAGAGAAAAAATCTCAAACAACTTAATTTTACACTTCAAGGAATTAGAAAAAGAAAAGCAAACCAAGCTCAGAGTTAACAGAATTAAAGAAATCATAAAAAGTAGAATATAAATTAATCAAATAGATAATTAAAAACAACAAATCTAACGTGGCTTTTAGGAAAACATAAAACTGACAAACCTTTAGCTAGACTAAGAAAAAAATCGAAAGGACTCAAATAAATAGAATAAAAAAATGAAACAGGATACATTATAATTGATAACACAGAAATACAAAGGAACATAAGAGGCTATTATGAAAAATTATATGCCAACAAGTTAAACCTTTCAACAAAATAAGTGTAGAAGAAACTTACCTCAACACAGTAAAAAAATAATATATACATTATATATCCCATATATATATATATACACACACACACACATATATAGGGGATATATAAAAATATATATTCTATGGGAAATAAGAAAAGGATGAAAGGAAAGGATGACAATTATCACCACTTTTACTCAACATGGTACTTGAAGTCCTAGCCAGAACAATTAGGCAACAGAAAGAAATAAGAGGCACCCCAATCACAAAGGAAGTTGTTAAATAATCTCTGTAGGTGAAAGACTTATACACTGTAAATAATAAAATATTGGTGAAGGAAATTAAATAAGACACAGATAAATGAAAAGACAGCCCATTTTTTTTATTGAAAGAATTAATATTGTTAAAATGTCCATACTACCCAAAGTGAGCTATAAAGTAAATGTAATCTCTACCAAAATCCAATGATATTCTTTACAGAAAAGGAAAACACTCTATAATTCATATGAAACCATAAAAGACCCTGAATAGACAAAGAAATTTAGGGCAAGAGGAACAATGATGAAGGTATCACACATCTTGATTTAAAAATATATTACAGGCTGGGTGCAGTGGCTAATGCCTGCAATCCCAGCACTTTGGGAGGCCAAGGTGGGTGGATCACCTGAGGTCAGGAGTTCGAGACCAGCCTGGCCAACATGGTGAAACCCCATCTCTACTAAAAATACAAAAAAATTAGCTGGGTGTGGTGGTATGTTCCTGTAATCCCAGCTACTTGGGAGGCTGAGGCAGGAGAATTGCTTGAACCCAGGAGGCAGAGGTTGCAGTGAGCTGAAATCGTGTCATTGTACTCCAGCCTGGGCAACAAGAGTAAACCCCATCTCAAATAAAAAAAAAAAAAAGAAAAAAAAATATATCAAACCTTAGGTAATCAAAACAGTATGATACAAGCATGAAAACAAACACAGGCCAAAAGAATAGAATTGAAAACAGAGAAATAAATCCACATCATTACCGTCAATTGATTGTCTACAAAAATGCCAAGAATGAACAATGGGGAATAACAGTCTCTTCAATAAACAGTGATGGGAAAACTGAATATCCACATGCAGAAGAATGAAGTTGAACTGTTATCTCATACTATATAAAAACAATGCAAATTGGATTAAAGACTTAAACATAAGATACAAAACTGTTAAATTACTAGAAGAAAACATAGGAAAAACATCTTGAATTGGTCTGGGCAATGATTTTTTGGATACGATCCCAGAGGCACAGGCAACAAAAGCAAAAGTAGACAACTGGGGTTATGACAAACTAAAAACAAAAACCAAAAAAACAAAAACCTCTGTACAGTACAGAGAACAGTCAATAGAGTGAAAAGGCAACTTATAGGAAAGGAGAAAATATTTGCAAATCATGTATCTAATAAGAGATTAACATCTAAAATATATTGAGAACACTTGCAACTCAATAACAATGAAAATAACCCAATTTAAAAATGGATAAAGAACCTAAATAGACACTTCTCTGGATAACACGTATACTAAGCAGAAACCTTACATGCCAGAAGGAACTGGGGTCCTATCTGTAGCCTCTTAAAATAGAGTAACTGTCAGTTGAAGATTTTGTATGCAGCAAAATTAACTTTCATAAATGAAGGAGAAATAAAGTCTTCAGACAAGCAAATGCCGAGGGAGTTTTTCACTACCAGACCAACCCTATAAGAAATGCTAAAGGAGGTCTAAAACTTGAAACAAAAAATCGATATACACCAGGACAGAACCTTTTGAGAGCATAAAACACACAGGTCCTATAAAATAATAACACAATGAAGAAAACAAAACATCTAAGCAACAATCATCATAATGACTGGAACAGTATCTCACATTTCAATATTAATATTGAATATAGGGCCAGGCACAGTGGCTCATGCCTGTAATTTCAGCACTTTGGGAGGCCGAGGCTGCCGGATCACCTGAGATCAGGTGTTGAAGACGAGCCTAGCCAACATGGCGAAACCCCGTCGCTACTAAAAATACAAAAATTAGCCTGGCGTGGTGGCAGATGCCTGTAGTCCCAGCTGCTTGGGAGGCTGAAGCAGGAGAATCTCTTTAATCCTGGAGGCGGAGGTTGCAGTGAGCCAAGATTGTGCGACTGCATTCCAGCCTGGGTGACAGAGCAAGACTCTGTGCGAAAAAAAAAAAAAAAAACCAAAAAAACAAACCAGCAACAAAAAACTCCATTGAATATAAAAGGTCTAAATGCTCCACTTAAAAGACACAGATTGGCAAAATGTATTAAAAATCACAAACCAGCTGGGTGTGGTGGCTTACACCTGTAATCCCAGCACTTTGTGAGGGGAAGGTGGGAGGATCACTTGAGGTCAGGAGTTTGAGACCAGCCTGATCAACATGGTGAAACCTTGTCTCTACTAAAAATACAAAAATTAGCCAGGTGTGGTGGTACACACCTGTAATCCCAGCTACTAAGAAGGCTGAGGCAGGAGAATTGCTTGAACCTGGGAGAGTGAGGTTGCAGTGAGCCAAGACTGTGCCGTGGCACTCCAGCTTGGGTGACAAACCGAGATTCCATCTCAAAAAAAAAAAAAAAAAAAATCACAAACCAAATATCTACTGTTTCAAGTGACTCACCTAACAGGTAAGGATTCTTTTGACTCAAGATAAATGGGTAGAATAAGATATTTCATGCAAATAGAAACTAAAAGCAAGCAGGAGTACTATTCTTATATCAGATAGAATGGACTTTAAAGCAACAACAGTAAAAAAAAAAAAAAAAAAGAAAGACAAAGAAGGTCATTATATAGTGACAAAAGAATCCATTCAACAAGAAGATATTACAATCCTAAATATATAGGTACCTAGCTCTGGAGTCCCCAGATTTATAAATCAATGACTAGACTTAAGAAAAGAGAAAGCAACATAATAATATTAGGGAACTTCAACAATCCACTGACAGCACTAGACATATCATTGAGGCAGAAGGTAAACAAAGAAACACTGGACTTAAATTGCATTCTAGAGCAAATGGACCTAAGAGATATTTACAGAACATTCTACCCCAAAACTGCAGAATATACATTCTCATCAGCACATGGAATATTCTTCAGTATAGATCATATGATAGGCCATAACACGTCTCAATACATTTTAAAAAATCAAAATCATATCAAGTAACTTCTCACACCACAGTAGAAAAAAACTAGAAATCAATTCCAACAAGAAATCCACAAAATTATACAAATAAGTGAAAATTCAACAATTTGCTCCCGAATGATTTTTGGGTTAAAAACGAAATCAAGATGTAAATGACATCCTAAAACTCAGAGCAGTGGACCAGCAGGGCCTTTGGGCTCAGCAGCTATGAAGGAGGGACCCCCAACACTCCCTAAGGCAGGTCATTGCTAGAAGGCACTCATGAGGGGGTACTTCAAGCACCTCTTGTATTGTTTTGGATAAAATCAGGGGGACTAGAGAAAGCCCCAAGGGTGAGGAAGGCAGGGAGACTACCTTCTAGCCTATGGATTAAGGAAGAGGTGAGGAGGGGGCAGGTGCTTGGAGCAATAAACTGCTAAGTCCAGGGCCCATCCTCACATAAACATACACACCTACCTTTCCTCCCTCTACAATCTTCAGCTGGGACTATATGGAGGCCCCTTGTTCCAGCCTCCATCTCTTCTCCCTTCCTGTTGGTAGGAAGTTCGTAATTACCACTCTGCGTGATGTAGTGAAGCTAGGGAAGGGCCTGGTAACCGCTTCTCTCAATGACCTTTGTGTATCGGACCTGGATCCCAGAGGCCATGGAATTAGCAGATCTCAAACTTTACCCTGATGAGGAGCTGGCCCTCACCTCCTTTTTCTCCACACCTCCTTTTTCTCCAACTTAGGCTCACATCAGGCACTCCTTGCCCTCCCCCCACCCCGAACGACTTAATACTCCAAATAACAACGTTTTTCTCCAGCACATACTTGGCACTGCCCACGCTGGTCTTCAGGTGTGGGGTCGGCAACACTAGGTATGGGTACAAATATCTTCATGTTATTTTTTTTTTAAAGATGGAGTCTAGCTCTGTCGCCCAGGCTGAAGTGCAGTGGCGCAATCTCGGCTCACTGCAACCTCCGCCTCCCAGGTTCAAGCGATTCTGCTGCCTCAGCCTCCCGAGTAGCTGGAATTACAGGTGCCTGCCACCATGCCCAGATAATTTTTGTATTTTTCGTAGAGATGGGGCTTCATTGTTTTGGCCAGGCTGGTCTCGAACTCCTGACCTCAGGTGATCCACCTGCCTCAGCCTCCCAAAGTGCTGGGTTTACAGGTGTGAGCTTCCACGCCGCCCTGCCCCTTGGTCTTGACAGTGATCTCCACAGGGCTGTGAGAGAACTTCTCAATGACAGAGTCAATTCAGTTCAGTGGCTAGACCTGGGTGCTGAGGCGGTAGTACACGAGCTCTAAGTCATCACTGGGCAGGATGGTGTGGTCATTGTCAAAGCAGGAGGGCAACACTCACTGGCAGAATTTTAGATCCTCCAGCTCTACCAATTTGTTCTTGTGATAGCCAGTGAGCTCGAAGAGCATGCAGCCATTGAGGCCCAGCTGCAGCTCTGGCATTCCCTACAGAAACACCTTGAGCTTCATGATGCCAAAGATTTCACTCAGCAAAATGCTGCCCTTGGCATTGACCAGCAGGTTGACAGACTCTATGACATAGCTGAAGACCTCGTGCTTCTTGTACTTGATGCTCTCGGAGCACCAGGACACAGCGTTGTTGATGGTGAGTGGCACCTGTGACTTGCCTGCTCTCCAGCTTGTTGCTCTGTTGTGTGATATATTCCTGCAGGATCTTGCTGTTGGTGGTCTGCCAGAAGCCTAAGTCAGTGAGCTTGTCCAGTCACTCCTAGGTGATGACAAAGTTGTCCTGCATGCTCTCCTCTTCCAGCTCCTTAAAGAACGAAGTCTTTATCGATGTCATAGAGTCTGCCAAACTGCTGGTTGTATGAGGAAATAAAAGAGGGGCTTGATGTCCCCCTCATGAGTGCCTTCTCAGAATGACCTGCCTTAGGGGGAGTAGAGAGTCCCTCCAATGTGGCTGCTGAGCCCAAAGTCCCCACTGGCCCACTACTCTGAGTTTTAGAATGTTGTTAAAAAGATGAATCTAAAACAATAAGCAAAAAAAAAAAAAAAAAAGAAAAAGAAAATGGCCATACTGCACAAAGCAATCCACAGATTCAATGCAATTCCTCTCAAAATACTAACATCATTTTTCACAGAGTTAGAAAAAAAAATCCTAAAATCATGTGGAATCAAAAACAAACCTGAATAACCAAGGCAATGTTAAGCAAAAAGAACAAATCTGGAAGCATCACATTATCTGACTTCAAATTATTCTACAAGACTATAGTAATCAAAACAGCATGGTAATGGTATAAAAGTAGATACATAGACCAAAGAAAAAGAATAGATAACCCAGAAATGAAGCCAAATACTTACAACTAACTGATCTTCAGCAAACTATATGAAAACATAAATTGGGAAAAGACCCTATTCAATATCTGAGTGCTGAGAAAACTAGATATATACACGTAGAAGAATGAAACTGGATCTCTACCTCTCACCTTCTACAAAAGTAAACTCAAGATGGATCAAAGACATAAATCTAATGCTGGAAACCATAAAAATTCTAGAAGAAAACCTAGGAAAAACACTTCTGGACATTGATCTAGGCAAAGAGGTTATGACTAAGACCCCAAAAGCAAATGCAACTATAATAAAAATAAACAAATGGGACCAAATTAAACTAAAAACCGTCTGCACAGTAAAAGAAAAAATCATTAGAATAAGCAGACAACCCACAGAATGGGAGAAAATATTTTCAAACTATTCATCTGACAAAGAACTAATATCCAGAACTATAAGGAACTCAAACAAATCAGCAAAAATAAATAAATAAACAAATAATGCCATCAAAAAGTGGGCAAGTTACATGAGTAGACATTTCTCAAAAGGAGATATATAAATGGCCAAAAAACATGAAAAAATGCTCAACATCACTAATTGGCAGGGAAATTCAAATTAAAATAACAATGAGATATCACCTTACCCTAGCTAGAACGGACATTATTAAAGTCAAAAAGCAAATAGATGTTGGCCTGGATGTGGCAAAAAGAGAATGCCTATATACTGCTGGTGATAATGTAAATTAATACAATCTCTTTGAAAAATAGTATGGTGATTTCTCAAAGAACTAAAAGTAGATCTACAATTTAATCCAGCAATCCCTCTACTGGGTATCTACCCAAAGGAAAAGAAGTCACTATATCAAAAATATACCTGCCATGTGTGTTTATCACAGCACAATTCACAACGGCAAAAATATAGAACCAGCCTAAATGCCCATCAACAAATGAGTGGATAAAGAAAATGTGGGACATGTATACCATGGTATACTACTTAGCCATAAAAAAAGAAATAAATAATGTATTTTACAGAAACTTGAATGCAGCTGGAGGCCATTATTCTAAGAGAAGTAACTCAGGAATGGAAAACCAAATACCGTATGTTCTCACTTATAAGTGGGAGCTAAGCCATGGGTACGCAAAGGCATACAGAGTTGTATAATGCACATTGGAGTCTCACAATGGGGTAGGTTTTAGGGTGGTTCAGATGAGAAACTATTATTGGGTACAATGTCCATACTCTAGTGATGGGTACACTAAAATCTCAAACTTCACCACTATACAATTCATCCATGTAACCAAAAAAACACTTGTACCTCAAAAACTATACATATTTATATATATATTATGTATATGCAACTATTGTTATATATATAATATACATGTAACTATTGTTATATATATTATATATGTAACTATTGTTATATATATTATATATGTAACTATTGTTATATATATTATATATATATAACTATTGTTATATATATTATATATGTAACTATTGTTATATATATTATATATGTAACTATTGTTATATATATTATATATGTAACTATTGTTATATATATATTATATATGTAACTATTGTTATATATATATTATATATGTAACTATTGTTATATATATATATAAAGATATTATAACATAACAAAATTAAAAAAATATAAATGGCCAAGAAGTATAAGAAATAGTGCTCAAAATTATTAATCAGGAAAATGCAAATCAAAAGCACAATGAGATATTGCCTCACACCTGTTACAAAGACTATTATCAGTAAGATGAACTATAACAAGTTTTGGGCAGGAAGTGAAGAAAAGATAACTCTTGTATACTGTTGAGAGAAAGGGAAATTGGTATGCTTTATAAAAAATAGTATGGAGCTTCATTTCAAAATTAAAAATAGAATTACCTTATGATCCAGCAATCTCACTTTTGGAGTACATAGGCTGAAAAAACAAAATCAGTATCATGGAAAGATATCTGCATTCCCATGTTCATTTGAGCATTATTCACAACAGTTGAGATATAGAGAAAACCTTAATGTTCACTGATAGATAACAGGATAATGATAATGTGAGATCTATTTATCAATCTAAAAATAATAATTGTATATATATATAATGTGAGAGATGTGAGATATATAATAGAATATTATTTAGTCCTATAAAAGAAAAAAATCATGCTCTTTGTGACAACTTGGTTGAACCTGGATGGCATTATTCTAAGTTAAATAAGCCAGATGCAGAAAAACATATACCTCATGATGTCACTTATATATAGAATCTAAAAATGTCAAACTCACAGAAACAGAGAGTAGAAGAGTGGTTACATGGGGCCTGAGAGACTAAGATGTGGGAAGATGTTTGTCAAGGGATATAAAGTTTTAGTAATGCAAGATAAATAGGTTCTGGTAATCTAATGTACAACAATGTCTCTATAGTTAGCAATATTGTATCATATACTTGAAGTTTGCTCAGAGGGTAGATCTCAAGTATGCTCACCACACATAAAAATGTTGACTATGTGAGGTGATGGATATGTTAATTAGTTTTTTTGGTGAATATTTTACAAGGTGTATATATATATATACACACACACACACACACACACACACACACATATATATATATATAAAATCATGAATTTGTATGCCTTAAATGTATATAACTTAAAATTGTTAAATATACCTCAATAAAATTGGAAAAAAATAAAAGATGTTAATATAATCTGCAGAATAATCTCTGAAAATAATTCAAAAATATGATAAAAGAGATAACAAGAGATTAAAATGGTACACTAGAAAATCACTACTCAACACAAAATAAGGCCATATTGGAGGAAAAGAGTAACGCAAATAAGCATAATACATATAGAAAATAAAAAGCAAAATAGCAGAAGTCTTTCAAAATCAGTAATTACATTAAATCTAAATGAATTAAACTCTCCAATTAAAAGACATGAATTGGAAGAATGGATTAAAAAACATGATGCAAATAAATGTTGTCTGCAAGAGACACACTATAGGTTAAAAGGCATGAGTAGGAGGGAAGTAAAAGAATAGAAAAAGATATGCCACACAAACTGTAGCCAAGAAAGAGCTGGAATGGCTATACTAGTATCAAACAAAATATACTTTGAGAAAAAAAAATGTTACTAGAGACAAAAAATGGCAATTTATAATCATAAATGGGTCAATCAGTCAAGAAGACAATGCAATTATGAATATATACTGTGCACCTAGTAACACAGCCCCAAAATACATAAAGCAAAACCAGACAGAACTGAAAGGAGAAATCAAGAATTCAACAGTAATATTTGAGGTCTTTAATACTCTTTCAATAATGGAAAGATCAACTAAGCAGAAAATTAATAATAAAATAGATGATTTCAACATCTCTACAAACCAACTAGCCACAAGAGGAATCTACAGCACATTACACCCGACAGCTGCAGAATGCCTATTCTCCTCAAATACATATGGTAATATGTTAGGGCATACATACGCCTCAATACAGTTAAAAAGATTAAAATCATATAAATTATGTTCTCTATTAAATGAAGTGAAATATAAAATTAATAATAAAAGGAAATTTGTAAAATTCAAACATACATGGAAATCAATTAAATGATTCTAAATAATCAATGATTCAAAGAAACCACAGAAACCACAAAGGAGCTTAGAAAATACTTTGGGATTAATCAAAACCAAACCACATCATATCAAAATTTAGCAAATGCAGCAAAACAGTGCTTAAAGAAAACTTTTCTATCAATAGAAACCTACATTACACAGGGAGGGGAGCATCATACATTGGGGTCTGTGGGGGGGAACTAGGGGAGGGACAGCTGGGGTGGGAAGTTGGGGAGGGATAATACGAGGAGAAATGCCAGATATAGGTTATGGGGAGGAAGGCAGCAAACAACATTGCCATGTATGTACCTGTGCAACAATCTTGCATGTTCTTCACATGTACCTCAAAACCTAAAACGCAATAAAATATATATTTAACAAAAAAGAATAAAAAATTCAAATCAATAACCTAACCACTCACCTTAAGAAACAAACAAAACAACGGAAACTAAACTCAAGAAGGAAGAAAATAATAAATATTAGAACATAAATAAATAACTATGATAAAACAGAATAAATCAATAAAAATAGTTTATTTGACAAGATCTTGGCTAGACTGACAGAGATTAAAAAAGAGGAGACACAAATTACTAAAATTACTAACAAAAGGGGATATTACTGCTGAATTTACAGAAATAAAAATTATTATAGGGAAATGCTATGGTATGAACATTTGTATTCCAACCAATTATATAATTTAGATAAAATGTTCTAATTCCTAGAAAGACACAATACCAAAATGGACTCAGGAAATGATCTGAAATCTAAACAGATCTATAATAAGTAAGGAGATTGAATTCATAATGAAAAGAAACATAAGAACCCAGTTAGGAAGTCAAAGTACCCCAGGCAAGCTCAAAACTAAGAACAGCTGCATTGAAATGGGTATGAAAATGCTTTTAATTTTATCTGTATCAGCCCCTATCTCAAGTTAGCACATCTCCCATTGGGAGCAAAAGTCCAACATATATTTTCTTCTTTGAGACAGTAAGAAAATAGTAGAGTATACATCTAACATTCTGACTTTTTGGGAAGCTGTTGTTTTTGTCTTACCTGACTCAAACAACTTATGGGAAACAGGAATAATTTGAATGGTTAGGAGCCACTAAGAAAAAAGAGGCCCAGCAGCTGTGACAGTACCAAAGAACCTGTAACAACATAGACAGAAGCTGACACAGCTTGGCAAAACTGTGAAAAAGCAACTAGCTCATGGCTTCACAAGTGGGAGGAGAGAAAAGGGAAATGTGTATTCAAAGTTCTGGCTTTTCTAGGAGCTGCCTAAAAGACTAGTTTCTGTCTTGCCTAATTTAGAGTGGTGACAAGAAACCAGTGTATTTTGAATGCCTGGGAGCCTCTTAAAACAAAAGAATGCTCAGTGAGAGACCCATATACAAAAGAGAAGATGATGTAGTGACAGAACAGGGAGAGATGCAGCCACAAGCTGAGGAATGCCAACAGTCACCAAAAGGGGGAGAGGCAAGGAAAAGATTCTCTCTTATGAACTCTGGAAAGAGTGAAGCCCTGCCTACACCTAGATTTCAGACTTTTGGCCTCCAGAATTGTGAGAAAATAAATTTCTATTGACCCAGTTTGTTACAGCAAGCAACCTCAGGAAATAAAAATAAGAAATTTTCTAAGAGCCCACTAATTTATTTTTTATTTTTGAAAAGAAATCATAGATGATATAAACAAATGAAAAAACATCCCATGCTCATGGGTGGATAGAACCAATACTGTGAAAATGACCATACTGCCAAAAACAATCTACAAATTCAATGCAATTCCCATTAAAATACCACCATCACTCTTCACCCTTTATTTTAGATTCAAGGGGTACATGTGCAGCTTTGTTACATGAGTATATTACATTATGCTGCAGTTTGGGATATGCTTGATCCTATCACCCAGGTAGTGAGCATAGTATCCAAGAGTTAGTTTTTCAATCCTTCCCTGCGTTTCTTCCTCCCTCCTCTAGAAGTCCCCAGTGTTTGTTGTTCCCATCTTTATGTTCATGAGTACTCAATGTTTAGCTCCCACTTATAAGTGAAAACATGCACTCTCTCTTTGGTTTTCTGTTTCTGCATTAATTCGCTTAGGATAATGGCCTCCAGCAGTATCCATATTGCTGCAAATGAAATGATTTTTTCATTTTTATGGTTGTGTAGTATTCCATGTTGTATATAAACCACATTTTCTTTATCTAATCAACCACTGATGGGCACCTAGGTTGATTCAATGTCTTTGCTATTGTAAATAGTGCTGCAATGAACATGCGAGTGCATGTGTCTTTTTGGTAGAATGATTTGTTTTCTTTTGGATATATCCAGTAATGGGATTGCTGGGTCGAATGGTAGTTCCTTTTTAAGTTGTTTGAGAAATCTCCAAACTGCTTTCCACAGTAGCTGAACTAATTTACATTCCGACCAACAGTGTGTAAGCAAGAACCTGCCTTTTTAGGGCAAGCTCTGCTTCTTACAAGCTACACAACTTCAGAGATGTCTTTTTAAATTTTTATTTATTTATTTATTTATTTATTTATTTATTATTATACTTTAAGTGCTAGGGTACATGTGGAGAAAGTGCAGGTTTGTTATGTAGGTATACATGTGCCATGGTGGTTTGCTGCACTCATCAACCTATCATCTACATTAGGTATTTCTCCTAATGCTATACCTCCCCTAGCCCCCCAACCCCCAAAACAGGTTCCATTGTGTGATGTTCCCCTCCCTGTGTCCATGTGTTCTCCTTGTTCAACTCCCACTTATGAATGAGAACCTGCAGTGTTTGGTTTTCTGTCTTGTGTTAGTTTGCTGAGATTGATGGTTTTCAGCTTTATCCATGCCCCTGCAAAGGACATGAACTCATTCTTTTTATGGCTGCATAGTATTCCATGGTGTATATATACCACATTTTTTATAATCCAGTCTATCATTGATGGGCATTTGGGTTGGTTTCAGTCTTTGCTATTGTGAATAGTGCTGCAGTAAACAAATGTGTGCATGTATCTTTATAGTAGAATAATTTATAATCCTTTGGGTATATACACAGTAATGGGATTGCTGGGTCAAATGGTATTTCTGGTTCTAGATCCTGGAGGAACTGCCACACTGTCTTCCACAATGGTTAAACTAATTTACACTCCCACCAACAGTGTAAAAGCGTTCCTATTTCTCCACATCCTCTCCAGCATCTGTTGTCTTCTGACTTATGAATGATTGCCATTCTAACTGGCATGAGATGGTATCTCATTGTGGTTTTGATTTGCATTTCTCTAATGACCAGTGATGACAAGCTTTTTTTCATTTGTTTGTTGGATACATAAATGTCTTTTTTTGAGAAGTGTCTGTTCATATCCTTCACCCACTTTTTGATGGGGTTGTTTGTTTTTTTCTTATAAATTTGTTTAAGTTCTTTGTAGATATGGGATATTAGACCTTCATCAGATGGAAAGATTGCAAAACTCTTCTCCCATTCTGTAGGTTTCCTGTTCACTCTGATGATAGTTTCTTTTGCTGTGCAGAAGCTCTTTAGTTTAATTAGATCTTGTTTCTCAATTTTGGCTTTTGTTGTTATTGCTTTTGGTGTTTTAGTCATTAAATCTTTGCCTATAACTATATCCTGAATGGTTTGCACCTAGGTTTTCTTCTAGGATTTGTATGGTTTTAGGTTTTACATTAAAGTCTTTAATCCATCTCAAGTTAATTTTTGTAAAAGGTGTAAGGGGAGACAGATCCAAGATGGCCAATTAGGAGCAGCTCAGGATTGTAGCTCCCAGTGAAAGCGCAGAGGGTGATTGGATGCTGCCTTTTCAGACAGATTTTTATTGCCCATAGACCAGGAGATTCCCAGGCAGAGGAATCCCACGGGTCACCAGCGTGGCTGTTTTGGCTGGTGCGGCTGTTTTGGCTGGTGCGACGGTTCTCCTCACAAAATACATGGGTCCAGGAGCCATTTTAGCTGGCAATTGGAGCTCCTGGGAGACAGAGTTGCCCATTCCACTGATAAAAAATGGGACTGAAACAGGGAGCCAGGCCAGGAGATTCCCAGGCAAAAAAGTGCCACAAATCTCAGCACAGCTGTTTCAGCCGGCGCAATGGGTCGCCACACAGGAAGTCACATGGATCCTGACATCTTTTCAATAGGCGACTGGAACACCTGGGAGACAGAGTCACCCATTCAAATAAAAAAAAAAAAAGGGCTCTGAGGCAGGGAGCCAGGTGACCAGGCTCGGCTGGTCCCACCCCCACAAAAAAACAGCAATCTGAAATGCTCTGGATTGAGAGTTTCACAGCAAGCACAGCTGAACCCGGGATTGTCCAGCTCTGTGGGAGAGGGGCGTCTGCCATTACTGAGGCAGTCCACCACTACGGTGGTAGTCCACCATTGCTGAGGCAGCCCACCATTGCTGAGGCAGCTGCCATTACAGAGTTTGCCATTGTAGAAGTGGGCTGCCATTGCCAAGGTAGTTCTAACTATACCTGTATAAACAGGACTGCAGGGAAGTTCACACGCCAGCTGGGTGGAGCCCACAGCAGCTCAGCAAAGCCTCTGCAGCAGATGGTGACTAGGCTACCTCCTTGCTGGGCAGGGCAGCCCTGGAAAAAGGTAGCAGCAGAACAGAAACTCATAAATAAAGCCCTAACTCGGCAGGACAGAGCACCTGGAAAAAAAAAAGGGTGGTTTACGAGTTCTGCTGCAGCAGACTTAAACGTTCCTGCCCAGCAGCTCTGAATGAACAGCGGAGCTCACAGCTCAGCACTTGAGCTCCTATAAAGGACAGACGGTCTCCTCAAATAGCTCCCTGACCCCCGTGTATTCAAAGAGTCACCTCATAAAGGAGAGCTCAGACTGACATCTGGTAGGCATCCTTCTGGGACAAAGATAGCAGAAGAAGAAACTGGCAGCAACCCTTACTGTTCTGCAGCAGCTGCAGGTGATCCCCAGGCAAGCAGGGCCTGGAGTGGACCTCTGCAGTCCTACAGCAGAGGGGCCTGAATGTTAGAAGGAAAATTAAGAAACAGAAAGAAATAACTTCATCATCAACAAACTGGACATCCACTCAGAGACCCAATCTGAAAGTCAACAACTACAAAGA
>CAUYLG010020667.1:0-56001 GCA_963573385.1 Cacajao melanocephalus
CCCAGTTACTCAGGAGGCTAAGGCAGGAGAATCGCTTGAACCCCGGAGCAGAGGTTGCAGTGAGCCGAGATTGTGCCATTGCACTCCAGCCTGGGCTACTGAGTGAGACTCTGTCTCAAAAAAAAAAAAAAAAAAAAAAAGACAATGCAATGTCCATAGTAGTTGCTCAATAAATATTTGTTTAATAAATTAATTACAGGGCCGGGTGCTGTGGCTCACGCCTGAAATCCCAGCACTTTGGGAGGCCAAGGCAGGTGGATCATCTGAGGTCGGGAGTTCAAGACCAGCCTGGCCAACATGGCAAAACTTTATCTCTCCTAAAAATATAAAAATTAGCAAGGCATGGTGGCTGGAGCCTGTAATCCCAGCTACTTAGGAGGCTGAGGCAGGGAGAATTGCTTGAACCTGGGAGGCAGAGATTGCAGTTGCAGTGAGCTGAGATTATGCCCCTACGCTCCAGCCTGAATGACAGAGCGAGACTCTGTCTCAGAAAAATAAATAAATAAACAAAGTATAAGACAAGACAGACTTTCAAAAGTATTGTATTTCTGTATATAATGAATCTTTCAAGTAGTCTTTTGTTTGTTTGTTTTTGTTTTTTGAGACAGAGTTTTACTCTGTTGCCCAGGCTGGAGTGCAGTGGCACAATCTCAGCTCACTGGGAACGCCGCCTTAAGGGTTCAAGCAATTCTCCTGTCTCAGCCTCCCGTGTAACTGAGACTACAGGCACTCGCCACCACACCCAGCTAATTTTTGTATTTTAAGTAGAGGCGGGGTTTTACCATGTTGGCTAGGCTGCTCTTGAACTCCTGACCTCAAGTGATCCACCCTCTTCAGCCTTCCAAAATGATGGGAATACAGGCATGAGCCACGGCACCCAGGCTCAAGTAGTCATTTTGACCTACCTACCTTCCTTCCTTCCTTCCTTCCTTCCTTCCTTCCTTCCTTCCTTCCTTCCTTTCTTCCTTCCTTCCTTCCATCTTTTCTTCTTTCCTTCCTTCCTCCCTCCCTCCCTCCCTTCCTCCCTTTTTTTTTTCTTTCTTTCCTTTCTTTCTTTTTCAGAGACAGTGTTTTGCTCTGTCAATCAGGATGGAGTGCACTGGTGCCATCATGGCTTACTGTAACCTGGAACTCCTGGGCTCAAATGATCCTTCCCTCAGCCTCCTAAGTAGCTAGAACTACAGGCATGTGCCACCACACGTGGCTAATTCTTTAGTTTTGCAGAGATGGGGTTTTACTATGTTTCCCAAGCTGGTTTTAAACTCCTGGTTTCAAGCAATCCTCTCATCTCAGCCTCCCAGAGTACTAGGATTGCAGGCGTGAGCTACTACACCCAGCCTCAAGTAGTCATTTTCAAAGCTAGCAAAAAGTAATATGAAAAGGTGACTATTTTTTAAAATAGTACATTTTTACTTCAAAAGCAGTTATGTAAATGTTCATTTACACATTTTCTTGACCACTTATATTAGCAAATTTTATATTTTTGTATTTTGAATGAAATAGTTTTGTATTTTGAAATAATATTCTTGTACTTTGAATGAAATACAAGAATATAAAATTTTGAATTTTTGAATGAAATCAGCAGCATACTCTTCCCTCCTGTTTCCAATGTGTCCAAAGAGAATACTGTTTTTTTCTAAGTTTCCTGAAGACTTTTAATAATTTCTTTAACATTCAAACTTTTTCACAATTGTAAAACTTATGAAACAAAGTGAAATACTGCCAAGTATATAAAATAAAAACTTGTACTTTTCCTGGATTGCAAAGGACTGTAAGTGGGAGTAAATATATAAAACACTATTCTGTTCCAAGGTAATTAAGATAATTTGATATAGTAGAGAAAACACTCGATTAGAAGCCAGTAATCCATCATATTAATCTGAATCTACCTCTGTATTCTGCCACCAACCTTAAACAAGTTACTTATCTATGCCTCAGTTTCCTGAATTATAAAGTAAAGATCTAATAAAGACCTTTCTCGCTTCCTTTACAGAGTATGAGAGCATTTAAAAAAAAATGCAGAGTAATATATAGATTTAAGACATTAATTCAGTATCACAACAGACTGAAAGCTCAGATAAATATATTTTTTATAACAGTTTCTACATTCTACCTTATGAACAAGAGAAATGTGAAAAATAATTGGATAGGACAAATTTATGCAAAATAGCAAATTCCATGCTATATCAAAGGGTCAATATCCAAACAGTCTCCTCTGCCTTTTATATTTACTATAGTGCTTGGTAATCATTGATTCATAATGAATATGGTATCTTTCAAGATACTACTTGGCTTCTGAATCACTGAAGAATGATAAAATTATATTTTCTGTAATTTTGCTTTTAAGTCCGTTTTATTATATTCTTTAAATATCCATATATCGTGTTTTCTGTTACCATTCCGCTATCTGGAACATTTGATTAAGATTTCACTTCTAGACATAGGATTTTTCTGTAACACATTTCATTCCTGTATGGAGCCACTTCAATTCTTAGAAATAAATTCTCCTGTTTGTCTATCTTACTTCTTCTTGTTATTATATATCACTTCAAATGTAGAACTGGTAAATACAAGATCAAGTAAGTCTTCATGACACTGAAGAAACTTTTCACTATGTTAAGTGCTTCTTGGTTCTCTAATCCTATTGTGGTAATTGTAGATCAAGGTCTTTGGCCACTAATTTTTGCTTATATAATTTTGTCCTCTCAGAAATAAAGTGAAGAATCAAAATATCACATTAATATTGCTCATCATAATGCTGAAATAACCATACTAGCTATGTATTTGCTTTTACATTTTGCAATCTCATTGCATGGCTTCATCTTTTTAATTTCTGCAAGATTTCAGTATATCTATTTCTTCTTTTTATGATAGGCAAATGAATAATTCTGCAAGGGTAAAACACATGAGTCTACTATATACACAAATGAATACATTGTATACTTTAGGAAAGTAGATTTTTAAAGAAGGACATATTTTAAAATTTCTGCTTATGTTTAGGTCTATTACAATGGCTACCATGGAGACACCTCTGAAACATTTTTGGTGGGCAATGTGGACGAATGTGGGAAAAAGTTAGTGGAGGTTGCCAGGAGGTGTAGAGATGAAGCAATTGCAGCTTGCAGAGCAGGGGCTCCCTTCTCTGTAATTGGAAACACAATCAGGTAAGCCTTACATTGACAAGTAAAGGGAGGGTTGGCAAATGGTACAAAGGTTATTGGTGGCTTGGTATAAAGTTGATGACATGTTTTATGATTCAGAACCATCATTTCAGTCTGATATCAGTATGTGAACTGCCAGGCTGCAATATTGTTCCCTGAGTTGAAAAAAAAAAGTGAATTATACCAGGGTCAGCAAAGAAACTTATAGAAGGAGCAAGCAGTATTTACATGGCTGCTTTTGTTATAGCTTGACATATTGGTCTATAGTGTTCTTTATTCAAAATCACACCAATTATGGAAGGGAGTTCCTAAGAAGGGGATGAGCATCTCAACCTTTGGATTTTTAATAAGACAGGAGAAAAACTAAATTTTATAAAGAAAGGTAGTGAAATGTATTTCTGTGATACAAAGATAAAAAAGTGTTAGTTCAAGCAAGCCTTACCTTTCAATTGATAGATTAACAAATATCCTGAAGGGGTGATCTTCTGTTCTTTTTTTGTCTGGTTCATTTTTCCTGTAAACCATTGTTTATTTTTCAGAGTATTCTACCTTACTTTTTGGGTGTTATGTGTATGTGTATTTTCTGAATTTAGACTTTTCTTTGTAATCTGTTACCTACTTTAAGGTCTTTTTTTGTCCCCATAACTGTTTTGAAGCAGACATGCCAAATATCTGTTTTCATTTTAAAGTAACGCATTTTGTTAAAGATGATCACATCAGCACTCTTTAAAGTACTGTTCTGATTAATATGAACCACTGAATACTTCCCATTTGTCTAAAGGATGGAAGGCTTAGTCACCTTGAAAAGATGCTGCCTTTTTTCTTTGTAAGCCTTCAAATACTTTTAAGAAAAAAGCCAGCAAAATATCAGTTAAATGTATTTATGGCTTTAAAAATATTGTAACAGTGTCTGAATCAAACTTTAGTAAAATCTCTTTGGGTTATATCTGAGAAGGTTTTATTGAAGACTTTGAACAAAATTGTGTTTTTGACAGTTTTAAATTATAGGCTAACTAGCCTGGGAAAAAAGATAGTGTCTCTCTGTTCTTTCATAGGAAATGTTGAATCAGACCCCTACTGGGAAAAGAAATTTAATGCATATCTCACTATCTTACTGTCCATGAGTATAATAGAAATGAATTCAAAATGCAGTTTTATTTTTGCAAATGGGATGAGTCGATAGATGCACCTCATATTTTTGAACACCTAGGGTTCAACAAATTTACTGGTGGTGCTCTTGCATTTTAACAAAATTTATTCTTCAGTAGAAGGGGGCAGAGAACACTAGATTCTTATTCAAGCATTCTATCGAGCTCTGCATTCATGGCTGTGTCTAAAGGGCATGTCAGCCTTTGATTCTCTCTGAGAGGTAATTATCCTTTTCCTGTCACGGAACAACAAATGATAGCTAACTACAGAGGCACATTTGCAGTAGTCACATTCATCAACTGCAGAAAAAAAAATTCAATTTAATTGTGCAACACAGCTGCACATGGGCTTTTGAGCATTTCTGTTGTTCTCCCTGTCTCGCTATTCCTCCCTCCAGATCTATTTTTTAAACTTTTTTTCTGGTTATTTTTTCCCCTTTTTGTCTCTTCTTCCATTTTTACTCTCTGTACTTTCTTGTTAAAGTAATTTTCCTTTGTGGCTCTCATTCTTTTTTCCCCATTGAAGGCTATGAATGTAGAAAATTATCACAATTACTCATATAATTGAGCCTCTTTGTAGCAAGTGCAACTCCAGTAGCCTTTCTCCATCATGAAAATGGTTTCATTATAGGGTTTTTCATATTCTCTGACACCATCTACACAGAGGAACAGGCGTGCAGATGAGATGTACTAGGCACAGGCTAGATCAGTAAGGTCACAGTAGGAATAATTAGCTCTGCTATGGAAAGAGCATCTAGGCCTTTTACTGCTACATAAATGTACTGTCCGTGGCTTTTAGTCACAAAAAAAACTTACTAACAAATGGAGCTCCCGCCTACTACTTTGAAAAAAAGATTTGTATCAACACTACAATTTTCCATCATTAAGACTAATAACACAGAGCCTAGTATACATCAAGGGGAATAAAAAGAAAAATCTCACATTCAAGTGGCGGCTGGGTGCTGACCTTTGTTCCCTTTTTTTGTGTACGACTTAACTCTTTACAAAAAAGAGCCACACGCCACACCAACATGCAGGTGAACTCCAGCTAGTACTAGCAAAGCATAGCATTCAGTTGGAAAATCTGATAAATCTCCATGCAGGATAATGCATTTCATTACATATTCACTACATTAATTCTAGCTACATAAAAAGAAGAAGAAGAAGAAGAAGAGTAGAATTGAAAGTGACATTGGATTTTAGCTATCTGGATACAAAGGTCAGTTTTCACAGAGTATGAATTTGCATGTACCAGCTTTTTTGAAAACCAGATCAGTCCCAATAACTGCACTTACAAAACTATGTGAAAAATAACAGACAATGAACTTTTTACTTGTACCCTAATACGTTTCATTATTTAGACGGTTTATGTCTGCTACTAGAAAGGAAACTGGCCCCGATTCTAACAAATGTTTGTTCTGATGTGTTAAAGCAGTGTTTCTGGACACCTATTATCTTGCCTTTTCTTATTCTGGCAAAATCTTAGGGGAATAAGTAAACAAACCGTATTTACCTTTAAGCCAAAAGTACTGGAAATCATTACAGACCAAAGGTTTACAAACATCTTTCAACTCGATCTTGTTTATTTTAAGCTATTCACCATCTTTTGCATAGCCTCTCTCTACTGATACACTACGAAAAGAACAAGCAAATTGTGTTAGTATTATGTTATCAAAAACCTTGAGATCTCTACAGGAAATTTTGGAATTATCCTCTGAAACCTAAAGAAGATAATGTCTCTGAAGAAGTATCAGCTCAAATGATTTAATGAAAAGAGTTCTCTTGGCCCTTTTGCTTTGTGAGGAATGCCTAGTGATCTTTAGGTCATAGTGTTATTAGACTCGCTGTACCTCCATTTGCTTTAAAATATTTCTAAATCTGTATTTTTATAATTATCTCTAGATTATATGATCTGCACATATGAGTATACTGTGGATGTGTAGATTCATGCGTCATAAATATGTGACAGTTGAATTAAAAATAATTTAAACTTGTAAATTTCATGATGTAAGTATCAATAAGTGGTTTTTAATGTTTAATTCATAAGTATATGTTTTGATATTAATTTGGAATAATATAAAGCAGATTTTTAAAAAATAATCTCTTTCTATTAGATTACACACATTTAAACAATAAGTGGCTCAGGCAAAATAAGTCATTTTAATGTCATCTGTGATGGATTTTTCTTGACAGCTACTGTAAATTACAATTACACTGCTTCTCTCTGCACATGAAAGTAAGCATTGCAATAAATTATCTTTTATTTCAATCCATCATGTCTGCTTTTCAGAAACAGAAAACCTCAAATAAAAGTTCAGCACTATTGTAAGAAAAATACAGTAATTTGTGATCTGGTTTGAAACAAAAAAAAAGTACCACTTTTTTGAAAAACAGTTGTTGGCTTTCAAAAATATTACTAATTGTACTTAAACATTCCTTGTCATTAGAAGGACTCCCTGGGTTTGTGCATTCCTTCATTCAAAGACTGTTGCTTCAAATAATTATCTAGAAAGAGTAAAGTAAAATTTTATAACTTATAAAATAACGTACCATTTTCGATCCTTTATTAGAGTTGTGACCACTTGGAGATTAGTGCTGTTTATAGGATTCATGTAAAATTGGCAATAAATCTATATTTTCATGCGGTTTTATTTCTTCATAAGAGCATGTACTTAAGCATAGTACTCCTCTGCCCTCTTGGGGAATGTATTTTTAGTCAAAGAAGTAGTTGACATGTATTAAGAAATTTAATTTACCTAAATGATATTTAAATTGAGTATATCTGCCTCAGGAAAAGGAGTTAAACTAAGAAAATGGTCACAAGATGAAATTCCTTAAAATAGATATCTTTTTCATCTGTAAACTGTAACTGCAACGTGAATTGTAGTGAGAGAGTATAATCAGAAAGTAAGTTCTTAAACAACCTTTACGCATCCTCCTCTCCCTCTCCAAATATTTCATATAAAGGGCTTCAAATCATAAGTATGCTTGGGCTCATGGGTAAGTGTCATACTGTCTTAAAGGATTTTTAGTTAGAGAAAATCAGAGGAGCTAGTACCAGGAGAGTTCTTTTCAGTAGGTTTTAGCAGAGTAAAGGCAGATTTTATTGTTGAGATGTCCAGGGCAAGAAAACCCTGTGCACAGAAAAGGGTCATGGCCTGTGGTGGCTGGTGTTTGGGAGCACTTGGACATGTCTGCCTGCCCTGCTGTTACCATTTTCCCCAGCATGCCAGTCAAGAGGTGCAGACAGACTCCAGCTTCCCATGCCACAGTTAGGGTTACTAGTACTCTCTTTCATGTTAGAGGAATGAAATTAGCTGCTACTGGTCACTTGGACTGCCTCTGTGAATTTGGATTTAAACCCTACCATCAGGTAAATAATCTTGTGCTCCCTATTTATTCCAAAATAATAGAAAGGGAATGCTTTTAAACAGTAATTAGGAATATTAATGAGATTCTGTCTTAGTCTCAGTAAATAAGTGCTAAAACTATCTACCAATCCAAAAGAAAAACACTCTGAAAAGCAAACAGGAGTGTATACTCAGCTCCTGGGAGTCAAGCATTGAGATGTGCTCAACCAGGGAACCGGGGGAAATTTGTCCTGTTCTTTTCCTCTTTCCACCTGGCTGTGAAATCCTCTAACCTTTGCATCCATGACACGTAGATTCTATGATATTCCTGGAGCCAGAAGTTCCAGCAGGACCCAGGGAGTAAATTGTTGTAGGAGAATGCTCTCAGATATCTTTAGCCACCTAGTAATTGCACAGCTTCTTTTATGCAGAGGAACGAGAGGTATGATGGGGGGAGGGACCCCAAGTGTTTTCTCAGAGTGGGCTTTCTTCCTCTCCTCTCATCGGAAATTAAAATGAAGATTGCCATTGTAACACACATTTAAGATGTAGCCGTGATGCCTGCCAATCAGCCAATCCTTAAAAAAAAAAAAACAAAAACTAGACTTTTTTTTTTTTTGGAAGAGAAAATATAGAATAGTTTATATTGCATGTTCTTAGAATCATTGAGGTTTGTTGGGATTGAACTGACATAATTTATAGGTTTAGGCAGAAACTGTTCTTATTTAAAAAAAAAAAACTAGATTATTAGGTCCTGTTCAATCATCTTTTTTCCACCCTCTGTTCACTCTTCACCCTCAGTTCTTATTCAGAAACTGTGTGGCACAAATAAAAACACCTTGGGAAACACCAAATAGAAATACCTGCCCACCAAAGACCCACAGAAATAGCCATAAAGTACAACATAAGAGATAAGAACCTTGACTTACCATTCCTGTCCTCAACATACGTATAGCTTACCTATTTCTGCACTATCAGTTACATCAAAATTGAATCCGAATAAGAGGCTGCCCATCTGCTGGTTAGAGGGACATCCTGGTCTAAGTGAAGCTATATTACAAGTCTGGGAATGGTTAAAATTATTTAGAAAAACTTGTAGACACAAGTGCCCATAAAGATGCTGGCTAAAAACCTTTGGGTTCGTGTTAAACTAAACTTAGAGTCTGTTGGAGACTCTAGTTTGAGATCTAGAAACTTCATTCTGTTAATAATTGAAATAGTAGTCCTGTAAATCCCAATCTATTGCTAGGGTTGGGGGCATTGTGCCCTTTGTCCACATGAAAATATAAATTCTTAATAGTATATATGTTCTTGTTTGATGCTCCTCAAAATAAACATGTTCAGCTGATTTCAAGAACTGCTTTTCAGTCTTGTAGACGAAGATTTTAGAGTTGGATTCTATGTGCTCGGTTTCAGATGGAACCAAAACATTTGCGTGTAGAAGTAACTAATGAAGCATTAAGAATTGGGAATCACAATACTAGCTTATCTTAAGCATCCTAGTGATTAAAAAGCATTCTTTATGAATTTTCTTACTGGTGCAGGTCTTGAGTGGAACTCTCAAATGATCTCACAGTTTTGGAGTGTTTCAAGAATATTGACAAAGTAGATTCAGCTTTTTGTGTGAGTGTGCCTGTTGGTAAAATGTATAACACTTTGAAATAGAGCAGGAAAAGGGAACCATAGAAATAGAAAGTCGTATTTCTATATTGTAATTTTTTTCTATTTTTGGTTCCCCAATCAGGAGTAATTTATAGTCTTTTTATGAAATCTCAAAAAAAAAACAGGCTGGTTTTTATGACCTGCATTATATGCACATATATCCTGGTCATGTATAGCAATTACTATGTGTGTGTACACCCTCACTTGTTATCTAAAAGTGGCTTTGTTTAAATGCTGTACGAAGGTAAATGACTCAAACAACTGTGTGACATAGATTTGTACCTTCTTTCTTCATATATCCAAAGGGAGTGGTTGCAAGCAACAGCAAAAATTAAAATTATTACAGAATAATGAAAACACATGAATGTTATTATCTGACTCTAACTGACTTTTTCAGAGAATATTTTAAAGTGACTTTGTTTTATCTTAGTATGCCTTAAAAACTCATCTAATTTAATTAAATATTTTTTGGTCATTTTTAAAGTTACATAACTCATCAGAATGGTTTGCAAGTCTGTCCATATTTTGTGGGACATGGAATAGGATCTTACTTTCATGGACATCCAGAAATTTGGCATCATGGTAAGAAAGTTCATTTGGAAGCTGTTTCTTGACAGATCTGGATGTGGCAGCTTTGCCCCTGAAGCTCTTCCTCTTTGAATCTGCATTATCATCCTTGTGTTTGTGTGTGTGTTTGTGTTCGTGGAACGGGGTACGGAGGAGTCTGCTTAATTTTAACCAGCACATTACTATGTTACTGGATTAGAGCCCAGCAGTTTCAATCCCAAAATAAGGTTTATTTTGCTGTCTGTCTTCTCCTGAAGGGTGCATGGCTGGAAGGCACAAGGGATATTTGTCTAGAAAAAGTTACTGAAAACAAAACGCCACTGCATCAGTGTCCCAGCAGCATGTACATATGACTGTTTTCTGTTTTTCTACCCCCTTTTCTAGCTGCTAACTGTTGTGGTTAAACTTCATTACATCCTACACAGCGTTGACAGCTGATGTATTTAGCAGCACGTACTCTTTAGTGATTTCTAGATTGTGCCCACTCTTGTCTTCCTTCCCCAGAATCTCCTGTTTTTCACTGCCTGGGTGTGCACCCTATAGTGAGAAGACAGGGGTGGGCCCACAGGGGTGGGAGGATTTGGGTTGAGGTAGGAGATAGCTCAGTGGAGCACCCTCAAGGCGGGTCCACACCTGGACAGGGACCAAAGGAAAGTTGGTCCTGGGGCCTTGACCTGTGCCCCTATGGACTTGATTGGTCCATAGAAGGACTACTGTTTGGGACCCATCCCCTGGAGGATTGCTGGATACCTAGCAGGTCCCTCGATTTGGACCAAAGAGCCCCCATCTAGGCAGCTCAGAAGAGGTGCAGGTGAGAGTGCATAAAGGGCTTGTCAGCCCTGGGCCCTACCTGGTGCCAGTGCTTGGAGTGAAACTATTTGAAGTCAGGCCCCTGCTCAACCTGCACCAAAGGAGGCTGCCCTCCCTTTGCATCCTTCCCCAGGACTTCTTTCTCTTTGAGGGAGTGGCGTGGGCAAGGTCCAGGACCCAGTGAGGCCAGTAGACCTAGTAGTGGGTAGCCTGGGGGACAGTGGGAGGGGGAGAGGAAGCCTGACGTGTGTCTGAAACACCCAGGCTGCCCCTGCCAGGCCTTGGAAGACTCTTCTGGGGAAGTCTTGACCCCAAACACAGATAATGCAAAGGCTCAGGCCCAGTAGCCCCATGTTTAACTCCTGGGTCACTATCCAGGACTCCAGAAATTTCTACCCTTCCTTCTCTAAAAGAAGAGAGAGAAAATGACCAAGTTTTTTAAAGGGGCCTGACCCCCGTAAGCTGTTTTTGTCCATCCTGCCCATCTCCTATTCTCACCTCCCATGTTTTCTGTTTTGCAGCGAATGACAACGACTTACCCATGGAGGAGGGCATGGCATTCACTATAGGTAAATGCTTGAGCTCCTCTTCCGAGTCCAGTCGAGTGCGTAGCTCCTGTTGGAAGCTGCTGCCACTGGCCTAGCCCGGGCACTCCCGTGAAGGACTAATAAAGCCAATCAGTGTAATGAAATAATTTGGATGCACTGGAAGTCTGATTAAATAAGATCCTCAAGGCCCATCTTCCTAAATCAGATACTTACCGACACATTTAGGAGAAGGCAGCCATCCAACCTCTAATTCTGTTACCATCATAATGTGGTGTTTGGTTTTTTTGTTTTGTTTTGTTTTTTTCATTAACACCCAGTAACTAGACGCGATTATGTCCCTTGCTCCCTGTCAGCAAGTGGCATATGCTCTCTGTTGGCCCATTCCTGGCTGATCCTGTGATTGGTATCACCACCAAATTCCAGTCACCTAGGGTCGTAAAGGAATCATATTTCTGACTGTGGGACTTAATGGAGAAGCAATTAGAGTGAAATAAGAAAAGTGTTATTTGCTAATTAATGAACATTTTGAGCATGTTTTTAAATTTTAAATATTTTTAAAAATTGACTGGTGTTTATAAGAGGGACTGGTGTTTGGGTGGTTATTATCCACCGGCTCCTAATTAAGCCTTGATTAAAATGCCCTTCTTTCTCTAAAAAATTACAAACTAGGCAACTTCATACATTTTTAAATGCTGTAGTGTTTCCTCTTCCTACTGTTTAGTTTGTAGTATACTATGTAAGCAACGTCAATTATCAAGCCTTGCAAGATGACAACAGGAGCCTGTGGGGGAAGCACTTGAGGGGAGGGAGGAGAAACTTCTCTTTTTTAATAATTAGCCCAAAACAGTGTTTAACAAGAATCTGATGAGGTCACACTGCAGTAAATATTTTTCCTCTTACAGAGCCAATCATCACGGAGGGATCCCCTGAATTTAAAGTCCTGGAGGATGCTTGGACTGCGGTCTCCCTAGACAATCAAAGGTGTTTTGCTTTCTGCTTCTTGCTTTTAAATTGTATATAGGAAGGGAAGATTGGTCCCACCGCGCGCTTGTGGCCCGGCCGGCGCTTGCGTGCGCGTCCTGACGGCTCCGGTGCTGTGTTTCAGGTCCGCCCAGTTCGAGCACACGGTTCTCATCACGTCGGGGGGCGCGCAGATCCTGACCAAACTGCCCCATGAGGCCTGAGGAGCCACCCGAAGGTCTCGATGACCGGGTGCCTTTTTAAATAAATTGCTGAAATCCGGCCAGAGAACTTTTAGAAGAAACGGGGGAATGACCGGTCGCGCGGTAACCTACGTGGCACCTAATAGCATCTTGGAAAAACGCGGGGGAACTGGAGGGCAACTGGGAACTCGGATCGGAAGCCTTGCCGGGGCCGCGCGGCTTTGGAAAAACAAATCCTGTCCCTGGGCTCTGTTTCCCAGCACGGTCAACGCATCTGGAGGGGACTGGAGGAAATCTCCTCCTTTGAGAGATGAGAGATTCCAAGAGAAGCACGGTTTTCTCTTTCCCTTGTCCTGACTGCCAGATTAAAAAACCTCTTAAATCCATTGCGTCTGAGCGCCTTACTTTTCTGACAGTTACAGTGATCTTTGTGTCTGAACTTTGCATGTCTGCCCAGAAACCCGAACCTGTTGACTGGGATTTTTTAAATTTGTTTTTCCCTGTTACGTATCCCACATTGGCCGGCCCCCACGATGCTCGCAGAAGCCAGTCCCCAACCCCAGCCCTTCGGCGTCTTTCCCCTCCATCGCGGCTTTGCGATGAAAAAATTGGCCTGCGAACAGAGGCATGGATTACAAACATGTCCTTGGCAGTGGACTCTGGGCCTGGCCATTCTGCAGGGTTCTTTTAAACCAGAAACGCGACTTTCCTGGACCCCTGCGGCTCTTCCTCCCCCGCCCACATCCAGCTCTCCAAGGCTATCCCAGAGGTGAAGTTTGATGCCCTCCCCCCACCCACCCCTCACACGCGCGCAAGCTCGCTAGACCGTTTGCTACAGTAGGAATTCGAGCTTGGGTCCCACTCGCCCAGGTGTGAACAGTGACGGGTTAGTGGGCGGTCTAGTCTCTCAACTGACCCCTCCCAAAACTGGCCCTCTTCGGATCGGGACCCGGGCTCGCAGGCTGCAGGAGCCGCAAAGGTCAACTCTTCTGGAAACCTTGAGGGTTCCAGATAGAGGAGATACGGGCGCATTTGAGAGCAAGGGCCTACTTGGCCGGGACTGAAGCTGGAGAGTTAAACTCCAGTTCGGCCGGCAGCTCCAACCCGCTTCAGGAGCAGGAATCCAAGGGCCCACACTGTCTGCAAAGGGCCATTTCTGCCCGGATCGTCTTCCTTTCCTTTGCGCTTGCTCTCCGGTACCTGTTCCGCGCCTGAGCTCAAGGGTAGGGAGGGGCCGAGTCTCTGGCAGTCCGCGAAGGAAGCCATCTGCCTCCGGTTATGCTTTTAGGACCAAGTTCAGTGAGGATGTTCAAGTGGTTAATGGTTGTGCTAACTTTTGTTATTACTGAAGCGGGTTTTGCAAAGTTGACATCTCTTAAAAATAGCTTGGGCTTTCGGAAGCTCAAGGAAATGGTACCTGTAGTTGCCAGGACAGTTGTCCTCGGCCAGGACTAAGAGCCAGCTCATCCTTGTGACACTCAAAATACGGGAAATTGAGGACCAGCTGGCTCGGAAAAGTGATGAGTTCCAGCTTTTACCTAACACAGGGTTCTCTCCGTCATTCCCCAACCCCTCCAGCTCGGCTTCTTTGTGTCTAGGGTCGCAGGTTTTTGGATAGAGGTGTTTCTGATTCTAGTGAGTCTGAGAACTAGAAAAGATCAGGGAGGGGTTGACGATGTACAAGGTCCATAGAAAAACTTTTAATCTGCTCGGAAGTTGGCCAAGCAGAGGCCCACAGGCTGATGCTACTGCCCCCCACTAAGATGTGGATTCCCTAAAGAGCAAGAGGGCTCTGCTGGCCTTGGGAGATGTTTGCTGGAGAATGACTTCCGTTTTCTCTTAATGCAATCGGACCGCAGCCATTAGCATTGTGTTCTATCTGCAAATCAGTTTACTCGGAGGTTCCCCAAGGATAGTTTTATCAGGACCACAGGATTTTACCCACCACTGAGGTAACACACTACTTATGCAGCAATTATTTTGAGATGGATGTATTTATGGGACAAGTTTATAATTCCACTTATTAAAGGGACTAACCTAACGTGTGTGTATACTGCCAATACTCAGCAGTTCCCTAGAAATCAAACTTGAATTATAAAGAACTCCATTTAACATGCTTTGAAGTTGAGATTAGGAAGTGGATTTAAAAATGCCTCGTCCATGCCTCTCTGTCTCTCTGCCAGTTCAACTGGCTCAAAAACTCACCCAGAGCCAGTGGGATTCCAGCCAAGTGTGGCTGCAACTAACACCACCAGGACCTCCTGGTCCTGAGGTGACTCCAATAGGTTCCATTAGGAATCCTGGACCCTCAGGACAAAATGGGAGGGTTTCGTTTTCTCTCAGAGTGAGGGTAGGCAACAATTTAAGCAAACCGTGTGTCACCTTAGCAGTAGGGGGTGGGAGGGATCCACTCCAAGAGTGGAGCTAAGATCCCACATTGAGAAGCGAAGCCATCTACTGCCAGCGGCTCGGCATTAGACGGCCCCCCGCTCAGTGCTCCTCCCCAGACCTGCTTCTGGTGGGCTAAGAAATAATTCCGGAGTGTAGCCATCTCTTGCTCACACACAATCCACTTCTAAATTAAACAAGGCTCTGAAACAGTATCCCGAGGGGCACACGCCGGACTTTTGTTCCAAGAAGGCAGCCAGGTCCCCTGCGCCGCAGCAAAAGTCTTTGATCCCTCTCCAGCTGTGGACACAGAGCATCCAGGAGACTCGCATCGTGCGGCTGTCTCTCCCCTTCCCTCACCTTGCAAGTCTCTGGAATACACTGTCCCTAGGCGGCCCGGCCGTCGGGTTTCCTCAAGCCTTGCCCTGAGCTCCGGGAATTACCAATTCCTCTTTCCCCGGTCCCAACCCCGACCCCGCGCCCGCCGCGGCGATCACTTACGTGGGCAAGGCCCGCAGGGCACGCGCGAGAGACCCGGGGCCCGGGCAGTATCCGAGAGACTGTGCTGGGCACACGGCATGGCACTCCACACCCCAAAACAGGCACTAGGAAGGAGCAATTAAAACCACAGTGCGACACAGAAATCAGGACGAGCCGAGCGGCTCCGGGAGTTGTCTGGTGGCGGAATCATTAGCTGGCTGTTGCTACAAAGCCTCACCGTGTGGTTCGGTGATTAAGAAAAAAAAAAATCTTTTAAACGTTGGCAAACCCGTTATTGGTTTGGCGTATTGGGGTTTTTTTCTTTTGTTTTTCTTTTTGCTCCAACCACGCTGCCTGAAATATTTCTGCCCCCAGCATTGTGCCCTTAAACCAAAGGAGGGGAATTCTGCGGGCAGCAGCTGCTGCTACAGAAGTTAAAAAAAAAGAGAACCCCCCTCTACTAATATTTGTAACGACAGCACCAATGTAATTTGTTTTGAATGTTCATTTTTATTGGTGTTCCCTCTGCCAAAATGTACTTGATTACAGAGGTTTGTCCTGTGATCATTGCACACTCCAGACAGGGGAAGGTGCAGCGATGAAGGTTCAGCTCAGGCCAGATCAAATCCCTGGCTGTTTAACGCTGAAAGGCTGCATGTTGCTATTAGTGTTAAATATATGGCTAATTATGCGTATGAAAATTAAACATCAGTGTTATGCTAATGGGGCGCCTTCAGCTGCGGATCTGAGCACTTGAGACTACCATTTAATCAAATGAATCAGTAACTAATACATCTGCACGTGTGAACTTTCACAAGATCATTTCCCCGTTCCCGTCACACCGCTAAATTATGAAAGAAATAATTATCAACACTTTCTAATTACCTAACAAAGTAATTTGGGATTCACCGTGGGGCTGGCGGGTTGGGGAACCAACACCTACTTGCAACCAGGGTAGTGTGCGCCACACCGCGAGGGGGTGGCTGAATTGGTAGTAGTAGCGATGAATGGGGGCTCTTGTGCACTTTTTTGTACCTAGCACCCCAGAAGACAGAGGGAGCCGCGGCAGCTCTTGCCTCCACCAGCCATGCCCCCCAGGCCCGGTGGCGCGCGCTTTGGCCCCTGGAGGTGAGGAAGATCCTGGGTGGCAACAGGAGACCTCTACACATAGATTCGGGAGCCTACCACAGGCCCGGGTTTGCTGCGGGTTTCGGTGTCCCCCAGGGACGCTTAAACTCTGGGAGTCTCGCTAGACCTCAGGAGGCCGGAAAATGACCACCTGGCATCCAGGGCTCAAGCAGATCTGAGCCCCTGGGCCCCCTGGGCTCCACGCTGAGTTGCGCTCTCGGGGCGAGTGAGAGCGGGGCGCTCCGCACAGGGGGAGTGGAAAAGGGAGGGGGAGGCGGGGGAAGGCTGGGAGGGAAAGAGGATGTGTGTGCTGGGGGAGGGGGCGGTGCAGCCGCCTTTCCTGGGAGGAGAAGCGCGGGTTCCTGGCTCTCCACTCGCACTGCTTTAATCAGACCAGTGCAGCCTCGAGCTGGAGTGGCCAGCTGGGCCTGGAGCAATGCGAGCGGGCCCCAAAGAGCGGCAGCGGCGGCGGCGGCGGCGCAGCGGCCGAGTGAGTGAGTTCGCAGGGAGGGCCCCTAAGCCCCGAATCCAGGGATGTGGCAAAGTGTACCCCGGCCGGGGAGGCGCGGCCGGATGCGCGCTGCGCTAGGCACACGGCTCTTGGGAGGACCTCTGTCTGTTGGCCGCCTCGGGCGCCCCCCAGTGTGCGACTCCGCGCTCCAGAGGCCGAGGTCAGGCTCCTCCCGAGCCGCCCTAGCTCTGCGCCGGACTGAGTGGCAGCGACGAGAAGCGGTCCCGGGTGTCCGGCGTTAGGGACCGCTGAAGGGTGGGCACAGTGGCAGGGGGGCGGCGGGGCCGAGCCGCTGGTTGGTTCCTGGGGAGGAAAGCGCGCGAGGGAGGCGGGAGGCCGACGGGCCGCGGGCTGCAGCGGGCCGCAGCGGTCCCGGCTCAGACGCCGCAGCCCATTGTGCTTCCTGCCCGGCGCGCTCTGTTGCAGAGGAGCCCGGGCCGGGAAGTGTGGATGCGTCTCTCCCGAGGCCCGGCGGCCTCGCCCGCTCTAGTCCAGCGGAGCCCGAGCGCCTCGGACCAATCCCCAGTGATTATGCAAGACAGCGGACCAATCAGCTCCGCCAGCTCATGAATATTTATGACCTTGGCTGAGTCAAAGCTTTGAACCGAGTTTGGGGAGCTCAGCAGCATCATGCTTAGACTTTTCAAAGAGACAAACTCCATTTTCTTATGAATGGAAAGTGAAAACCCCTGTTCCGCTTAAATTGGGTTCCTTCCTGTCCTGAGAAACATAGAGACCCCCAAAAGGGAAGCAGAGGAGAGAAAGTCCCACACCCAGACCCCGCGAGAAGAGATGACCATGACCACCATGCCAGAAAGTCTCAACAGCCCCGTGTCGGGCAAGGCGGTGTTTATGGAGTTTGGGCCGCCCAACCAGCAAATGTCTCCTTCTCCCATGTCCCACGGGCACTACTCCATGCACTGTTTACACTCGGCGGGCCATTCGCAGCCCGACGGCGCCTACAGCTCAGCCTCGTCCTTCTCCCGACCGCTGGGCTACCCCTACGTCAACTCGGTCAGCAGCCACGCATCCAGCCCCTACATCAGTTCGGTGCAGTCCTACCCCGGCAGCGCCAGCCTCGCCCAGAGCCGCCTGGAGGACCCAGGTACGTGCGCTTGCCAGGGAGAGGGAGAGGAGGAGGTACAACGGAGAGAGGGAAAGAAGGAGCGGGGGAGAAGAGAGGGAGAGAGAGAGAAAGAGAAGAGAGGAGAGAGAAGTGAGGTGGGGGTAGGGAGGGCGCGGGAGCAGTGGAGGTTTCGAATATCAATCTATAGATCTTTGTCACAGCAAATAAATTTTTTTTAAAATCCACCCAATTTGCAACTATCCAGCAAAGGATAAATCCCAGAGCGTCTCCTGGCACTGGCTGGGCCTCTGGGCGGCTCGGTGTGCAGAGCACACAATGCCCCGCTGGAAAACAGAAACCCACATGTGCACGTATTAGTCTCGGTAATTATTTATTGCGTAGCGCTATAAACAATGTATGCAATTAAGGGTAATTAAACCTCAACTACCGCCTGCAAAAATAGCAAACTTTCCCTGCAGAGGCAGGAGCTGTGCTCCTGGGAACCGCTCTATCCCGCCTGCAGCGGCCCGGGACAGGCCCTCGGATTTTGGGGGACCCTTCCCTGGCTTTCAGAGTTTCTTGAACGTTCTCTCCCTGGTCCTGCCTCCGCCACCCTTCGAAAGCCACTCGCTCTCGGCTGTCCGCACTAAAGGCGGCCCCTCTTATTAACAACGGCCCCTGCTTCTGCTGTCCCTCCAGGGGCGGACTCGGAGAAGAGTACGGTGGTGGAAGGCGGTGAAGTGCGCTTCAATGGCAAGGGGAAAAAGATCCGCAAACCCAGGACGATTTATTCCAGTTTGCAGTTGCAGGCTTTGAACCGGAGGTTCCAGCAAACTCAGTACCTAGCTCTGCCGGAGAGGGCGGAGCTCGCGGCCTCTTTGGGACTCACACAGACTCAGGTACCTTGCAGCTGCCGCTCCGCTCCGCCACGCAGGCTTTCCGCGGCCGGCCTGCTCCCGGGTCTTCATTTCTGGCTCTCTGGGCTTCAGGGTCGGGGTGTCACTGTGTGTGTGTTTGTGTCCACCCCAGCTCTCAGTGTCTCCTTACTCCCTCATTCCCTCTGCCCTAGCTCTGTCGCTGCTCTCGGTATCCCGAGCTGCCTGCCGCCCGGCCCTCCATCCCAGGACAATCTGATTAGGGCGCAGGAAGGATTTCCCCGGACGTTTTGTTTGGGAACTCTGAGGTCACACGTGCCTGAACAACTGGAACAATAGACTCGGGACTTAATCCTTCCTTTGCCTTTAAATTGTGTGACTAATCACTCGGGGCCTTGGTCCGCGCCTCGGTTGCCCTCCTCCTCTTCCTCCTTCTTACCGGTTGCGGGTGGGGGGAGATTCTTTCTTTCCTCCGCCCTCTCACCTCCCAAGTCCCAGACCTTAGAGGAGAAATGGGATCTTCCTTCCCGGGTTTTTCTAAGACTCCGGGTAGCCCTTGAGCGTTCTGACGGCGGCAGTCGCGGGTTTCCGACGTCGGGTCCGGGATTTGGAGCAGAGCTGGAAAAAACAAACAGACCCTAGGGCAAGAATGGTTTTGAATCCAAAGAAAAGTTCCGCAAAACCTGGAGGCCTCCTTAGTCCGTCCCAACTCCAGGGCAGAAAGGATGGCGCATAGAAAAGCTGGGTCACGTTGCAAATAAATTTCCTCCACTCCTTCCTAGGTTTTCGATTCTTTTATTGATGTTGATATTGGAATTGCTGGCTCGGTGTTGTGCAGGCGCTGTGTCTTCTACAGACTGTAGCCATGGTCGGACCGAGTCCCTGGCAGGCTAAGGCCTGGATCCCCGTTCACCCCTCACCACAACTCCTCCCTGGTTCTCTGATAGCTGCCCCTGTGGGCCGGCGGCGGCGGGGTGGTGAGGCCTTCGAGCCTTTGGCTCTTAAGGGGGAAGGGAGCAAGGAGGGATGTCTCTGCTTCTCTGGCAGGGAGCTGCCAGCTGGCACAAGGTTGGGAAGTCCTATCTCTGCTGTCCTGCAGTCCTTCCCCGCGCCCCCCCCTCCCCCGTGACCTAGGTAGGCTCAGTGGTCCCAGCCTGAGTCACGTCGTTGTCCACTCTTGCAGGTCAAGATCTGGTTCCAAAACAAGCGCTCCAAATTCAAGAAGCTGATGAAGCAGGGTGGAGCGGCTCTGGAGGGCAGTGCGTTGGCCAACGGCCGGGCCCTGTCTGCTGGCTCCCCACCCGTGCCGCCCGGCTGGAACCCTAACTCTTCATCCGGGAAGGGCTCAGGCGGAAACTCGGGCTCCTATATCCCCAGCTACACATCGTGGTACCCTTCAGCGCACCAAGAAGCTATGCAGCAACCCCAACTTATGTAGGTTGCCCTCCCGCCTTCTTCTTGTCTCCCCCAGCCCAGGTCCCTCCCGCCTCCAGGTCCATCCACCCCGTCCGGAAAAGAAGGACCCAGAGGGAAAAAGAAGGAACAGTGGAGGCAGGACACCCTCCATCTCCTCGGAGCCCCGCGAGGTCTGGCCCAGCAACTTCCCGGCGCCGGCGCTCTAGCCTGAACCCTGGCCTGGGCCGAGCAGTTACAACAGAGAGTGGCCTCGGAGGGAAGGCACTGCCACCTGAGACAAGCCCAAGCAGCAGGATAAACCCGCTCCACCCGACCTGCCGACCTTCAGCTCTGTGGGACTATCAGGAAAAAAACAAAAACAAAAACAAAATGTAGAAAAAGCAAAAGCTCTGTTTTGTCCTGTCAGTCTCCTGTCTCCTTTTGCTGTCTGTGCGCTGATAAAATTAAGGTCCTCATCCGTCCGCTGTCCTCATTCTGCGGCCTCTGCAAAAAGCCACCAGGTCTGAGAGGCCCGGGTCCTGCCCGGCTGACCATCTCCGGATCCTGGGACGTTCTGCCTGACCATCTGTGTAGCTGGTTTGGGAATCTGGGGACATTGGACGGGAGGGGGTTTTATTTATTGAGAAATGGATTTCTCCTGAGGCTGTTTGCCAATTCGAGGTTCTGCTAGGCGCAAGCAACGCACTGTGTACTTTAAACGCACGGGGAGAAACGAATAAGGAGGACGTGGTGATTTTTAATTTATACAGTAACTTTTGTACTTCTCTGGTATGGAGAGTTTGGAGCCGAATGATTAGCATTTTTTACATGTCCCACATTATTTAATAAATAAGTTTTAAAAGAAAAGAAAGACAAATGAAGCCAACACGATTTTCTCATCTCTGGAGGAACTCCTGGTTGCTTTGCCTGGACAAGAAGGAAAATACTGATTTCCTCCTTGAATAGAAGGAGGGAGCAAGAATGAATGGGGAGTAGAGAGAAAACAGGCAGGCGAGAACAAGCACCCTAATTCCAGTCGGCTTTAAAATACAGCAAAAGCAGCTTTACAACAATCCCTAGAGGCTCGACCACAGAATAAAGCCAGTCACCACCCTGAACGCAGTCTCCAGTGCAGGATCTAATCACTGTACATATTATTGTTATTATTATTGTTATTATTGTTCTGTAAACATGTTGCACAAGCTTAGCCTTTTTGCGTTCTGTTTTGTGTGGCTGTAAAACCCCATGCTTTGTGAAATGAGAATCTTGACATTTTACTTGTGAGATTTGGAAAATGTGATCAATTGAAATCAACTGTGTTTTGTGTTCTCTATGTCAAAGTTTAGTTTTATATTGAGAATGTTAACTTATTGCTTTGTATCTTGGGGAAAAAAAACTTTGTAAATAAGTTATACAGTTTCTTTGAGACAGTAAAATTATGATTTCAAGAAAGAACTGCTCTCTCTTGTGCTGTGTGAGGGTGTGTGTGTTGGGGAGGGGGGGCAGGCCAGGTTCCCACCTCTGGAAATAGGTAGTACAGGGTCAGCGACTTATCAGTGATAGAATGGGGGACCCCGTACCCCAGAAACACCAGGATATCAGAGCCCTGTGGGGTACACCACTGGACCGTTTCTTCTTGCCTTGCTCCCTTGACCCCCAAGGTGTCTGATTCCTACCTAAACCGGAGGGATAAGAAGAGGGTGCCTGGTAGGGTTCCTGGGGAAGGGGACTCAGGAACAGGTGCATCAGGGCAGAGCTGATGTTGAGGAACCAAAAGGATGTTGAAGACTGGCTGAGAGGAGATGAAGTCAGAATTCAAAGTCAGCCGGCCTGAACGATTTCAGTTTTCCCCACACCCAGCCACCTCTTGGGAGGCCAGGAGGTTGGGAGGTTGAGAGGCCTGGAAGCAGAGACACTGCTTTGCCTCTAGCCTTCCTCCTGATCTGGCCTCCTGGCTTTAGCTTGCCCAGAGGCGCTGGATTCCCTCGCGGAAAAGAGCAGCCAGACGCCAGGCAGGGGCCGGAAAGACACGTCTGTCAGACTGTCCCGCTATCAATCAGTGCGCTCCAGGGGACAGGGCACAGTCCCAGGGAGCCACCCTGGCAGCTCTACAGTGAGATAGACAAGTTCCTGTCTAACGATCCGGGGCCTTTGCACCTCACAGAAATGGAGGTGCTAAGGGAAGGGTGGCTGACTCTTTGGAACCCCAAAATCTGACCAAAGTCAAGCACACCACTCCCACCTCATCCCAGTCGGAAAGTCCCAAGGCCAGGACCCTATGGGAGCACCTCTAGTGAAGCGCTCCCTCAGATTAGCTCCCTCCAGAGGTGCACGGGCTCCAAGTGACTAGAACCAGATTGCCTCTCTTCTCGTGGCTCTGCGTCTCAGCCCAACCTCAACCCCAGACCCCGCAGCCGAGCCGAGGCAGCCCGGGAGAGCTGCGAGCCCAGACGCACTGCCAGGCGCGATTCCTGTTTCTCCCGCAACCGCCTTCCAGCGCTGTTGCCCGCAGAAGCTGGCCCTCCACCTTTTGGGGGCCCTTTCAGGCGCGCGGTGGGGAGCAGAGCCCGGAAGGCAGTGATCTGTGTTGTGACAAGCACCCATTTTTCAATTGGTGCTGGTTAAAGATCAGATGCGCCGGGCTCTTCCGACGCCCTTTGGGAAGGGGAGGAGGAAGTGGTGGGGCTGCTGGGGGTAGTGGGAGGCGGTGTGATGGTAGCAGGGAAAGTAGTAGGGGAGGATGACGCCGGGGACCTCCAAGCCCCTTCCAGGCCTGAGATTGGGACTTCTCTCTCCGCAGCACCTAGAAGCACCGGCGCTAATGGGAGAGGTCGGATCTCAGAGACCAGGATGTGGGCAGTCAGATGAGCCTCAAAGCTGAGGGAAGGAACCAATTTCCCCGCTCCGGCGCGGGGTAGGGGGTCTTCCTAGGTTCAGTTTCCCCTGGGAGATGTGACTTTGCTAGTGCAGAGATTTCTGTCCCGCATCTGACTTGGGTCCGCCAGGCGATAGCTAGGGACCAACGCCTCAAGCTACAGGCAAAATCTGTTTGGTCAAGCGGATTTGAATACTTTGAGGCATTAGCTTATAATAATTTAATAATCTCTTGCTAACAGTTCAAATAGAGAAATTATTAGTTTTAGCTCAACGAAAACAGTCTTTAGTTAGGCTCTATTATAATTATAAGCGGTTGTACTTTTAAAAAATGTTAATCTCCATATAGGCCTAATTAATGCTGCCTTGTTACTGACAAGTAGTTCATCAAATATCTGATTCAAAGATTTTCATAATGAGTATATTAATTAAACTATGAATAATCTAAAGGTGGTTATATTTAAACAATACCTCATTATAATGATTAAATACTGATTTCGAATATTATGTCTTAACAATTGTCACTTAGAAAACACAACCTTTCCTTATGTATGAGTCTGTAATGGCAAAATGCAATTTTGGGATTTTTTTTCCCCTTGTTCAAAAAATGTGAACCTCATTTTAAAACACTTCTGAAATAGGTTGCACACAGCTTAATGATTATCAAAATGACTCTTTTCTGCAAAAAAAAGACCCCAAAGTGCGCGTACAGCTGCAAACCCAAGAGGGTCAGCATCATTTCACTGTATTCTCTTCTTGATTACAAGCCGGGCCCATCAAACACAACATAATTACAGTAATTTCAGGTTTATTTATTCTAATGCAGTTTCCCCATCTCTCTGGTAATTATGAGCAATTTTTTCGCCCAGGGAATCTTTTTGCATTAACAAAAGAGATAACGCACTGAAAGCCAAATTTGCTGTGCATTGAGAAAAGGAAAAAAAAAAATCAAATAGGTGCGAGCTGCCATCTCTGCAATTCTCCGGTACCGGAGCCGGCAAATTGCTTGCAGGTGTATGGAGCAAGCTTGTCAATGGCCAGGCCTCCAAATTAGCAAATGCACAGCAGCAAAGTAATGAAGACAGACTTAGCAAAATTGTCAAACAACAGATATCCCTTTAATATCTTCTCTCACCCACACTAGGTCTAAAAAGGGGTAGGGGTAGGGACAGAAGCAACAGTCCCCACCCCCCTCCTCACTGGTCTTGGCTTTCATGAGCCTGGAGGGGCTGGGTAGTCTTGTGAGTGGTAATCTAATTGTGGGAGAACTCAGATCCTAAATCGAGGCACTATTTTAAAAATATAAAACTGGAAACATTTATAGTTAACAGCTTTTCCTCACTGATCATTATGTTTTATTTTTATTTCTTTCTTCTGGAAATCTGCACCTGGACTGGGTTAGATATGACAGCTTTTCAGCCTTCTTGATTCTGTACTAGTCTTTAGAGCCACAAAAAGTTTCAACATTCCCCCCACCTATATGCACAGAAGTGTGAAGTTATTCACAGAGAGTCATTTGATGTAGAAACTAACTGAATCTTTCGCCTTGAAGAAATTGTCAACTTCTGTCACCCGAGGAAAGGTAGGTCTGTGCACTGGATGTGGAACCTGAGATACTAGATCAAGAAAAATTGGGAGAAAAGAAGCAACCCAGGCTTCCTGGCTTTAAATCTTTATCCTGGTATCCGTCTCTTCTTTTCTGCATCTTTTATAAACTGATTTCAAAATTCTCTGGTTTTTGTCATCCCTCTGCCTAGATTAAACACCCTTGAAATTATAGGCTAAAGCAAACTTTTCTGCTCTTCATCCCGCATGACCATAGGAACCTCCACCAAATGCAGTACAGAGGGCAAGGGTCCTTCCCTCCTATGCCTCAAAGAAATCCTCCTCCGGTCCCCAGCTCCACAACAAACCCCCAGCTCCAGTGTAGACAGACAAACGGCTGTAAAGAGTGCCTTCCCCAGGCTCAAGAAACATGTCACCCCCACCCACCGCTTTCCTACCCCCTCCCTCATCCCCCAGTCTTCGGGGATTAACACTTCCTGAAACATCAAGTGTTTTTATAAAAAGGAAAAAAAATAATCCTGACATCGCTGACAAGAAGTTTTGATGGAAGAATTAGCTGGTGCATACATAATCACTCCCCCACCCTCCTACTCCCGGAGCGGGAGCCGCGGCGGCGGGCGCAGCGCAGCCTTCCAACCCTCTGAAAAATGAAACCGGTTTCCACCCTTACCTTCTTCAGTGTCAATTTCAGATAATCTGGACACACACTCTTTGCTACATCAAATCAAAAGGGTCGAAGGTAGCTTTTGGCTGAGGGAATAACGGGAAAGAAAAAGCAAAAAAGAAAAAAGGGGGGAAAAAAGGAAAAATAGAAAAATACAAAACCCACCAAACCAGAGTAAAACAAAACCAGAAAACCAAAAAGAATCCCCCGGCCCCATCCTCCTATCTTGAGAGTAAAGAGTGGAAAGAGGTCCCCAGGACCAGGCGCCTCAGAGCGCCGCAGGCTTTTTGCAGCGCTGCGCTTGCAGAATAGGACTGAAATTTTCGGCTATATAGCCTCTGTCTTTATAGCTGATGAAAAAAATTGCAGATTATTAGCATAAATGTTTACTCTTCATTACGCTGATGACATTGTGCACTCGAGATCTTGGTAATCTTTGGGAAAATTATGAGTAATTTTTAAAAATTTTAAAGCAGCAGCAGTTACCATGCAATTCAGGCTAATTCTGCGTAGGCTCCGAACGGATATAATTATCGAGGAGTCAAGATGTTATGCTAAAAACTATGCATTGATATTCCCATTTATTATGTACATACAACTTTGACAATGTTGATGCTTGAAATAGCAGGAAATTGTCTTGCGCAAAAATTACAGTCCATATTAGGACATCTGAAATTGCGAAGAATTATATAGTAATTGCAGGCTTTCAGATGGGAGAGCCAGAATGCTCAAACTAGTGCAAATGTGGATAAAATTACAGATCAGAGCAAAAATTAGGGAAAAAGGGGGTCTGGGATTTTTCAGGTTGGCTATAGGATTCCGGAAGTGTCTAATGCCACATGATTGCTGCAGCTTTAGGGGAGACATTCATGCCTCAAATAGAGCCTTGGCCAGGGTGGCTTTAATTGAATTTCTTGGGCTTTTTCTTTTAATAGGGGCGAATGAGGAAATTGGCCACCCAAGGCAAATTTTCACTATCCTCCCGTGAACGTGCCGAGGAGAGAATCCCTTTCCCCGCGTACCTGCTCTCCCCAGTTGGATGCCCGGGAGGCCCCGAGGGGCTCCCCACCCTACAAGCAGGAACTGAGAAAGTGACTGAACCGGATCCCCCCCACCCCCACACCCACCACCTCCTCCTTTTTTCTTTTTATTTCCTGTTCTCCCCTCGTCCTTCCTTCGGCCCCATTCCCGGATTCTGGCAAACTCCTCCACAGGGCAGCCGGGACAGGCCCCGGGACGGGCTGGCAGGGCCAAGGGGGGTTGGTGGGATGACAGGGGAGCTGGCTGACTCGGCTGTCTGTGCCAGGAAGGGAGCATCTCGGGAGAGAGTGCCAGAGGACGCCCCGAGCGGCTTTGGGAAGGTGGGACGGGGAGGATAGGAGCGTAGGGTCGGACTGGCCCGCCCCGGACCGCCTAGGCTCTTCTTTTGTCTCTATCGCCCTGAGATAGCGTCCCCCCACCTCCCAAACCTTCACTTCCCACTTGGGCGGCGCTTCTCTCGGGAACTGAGACACCCTGCGACTTTAAGAAGCCGAGGCCAGGCCCGCAGAGGGAGGGGGCGGGGCGGGGGCTGCCCCCAGGGCGGGGAGCTCGGCGGCGCCCGGCGGGAGAAGCCCACTGGAGTGCGGCGGCCACTCTGAGCGGCTGTGACTCGGTCGGGTTCTCCGGCCAGAAGTCCCCATTGTTCCGGGAGCGATGATTTCACCTCCCGGGTGTCTGAGACTCCGGGGCCGCAATCGGCAGGGAGAAGCGGCGGCGTGAACAGCCTCCCACGTTTGCTCCCACGTGCGGGCCCCAGTCTGCCCCCCGGGGTCACCCCAGCGCGCTCCAAGTCTGTTCCTTTCGCCCTCGTCTCTCCTGCCCCGAAATTGTAATCCTCTGCCTAGCAGCCCCTGCCTGCCTCATGGGCCCGTTCTCCACCTTCCCCCGACTCGGCACCTGACCCTCGGCCCCCTTCTCCTAGCTGGGGACCCGACTCGACTGGGGACTCCCCCACTCCCGGAGGGCTGCCATGCAGCCCGCAAACTGCCAGGACACTGCAGCGTGTGCGCTCCGGCCCCGGAGCCGGAGTGGCTGGGGGAAGAAAGGTTTGTCTGCAGACTGTCTGCGTTCTTGCTTGGAGGCGCCGAGCTGCTCTTCCAAGACCCGCCTGCACTTTCTTTTCATGAAACACAGTCTCCCCCGCCCCGCCCGGCCCCAGGCCCCAAGGCGGAATGTAACATCTTGTAATGTGGCAATCACTGCCAAACCCGTCCCCGCGAGGGGAACTCCCACGGGGGAAAGAGAGATCCGCAGGATGTGGGGCCTCGGCATCCGGCTGCACTGGTGTGGGGGGTGGGGCGGGGGTGGTGTGGGGTGGCGGCGGCGTGCCTGGCAGATCTTGGGTGGGGAGGTAAGGGAAAGGTCGCCAGGGGGAGGCTTCCCTGGAGTTGCTTTGGGTGTCACGATTCTGCCAGAGGCCACCAGTCTCCGCAGGACCTAGTGCCCTAGTGCCAAGGGAGGAAGTAACTTGACCCCCAGGATAGCGCCCTACCCTACAGCTTCTAGGACCCCTGGACCCCAAAGTTGAATTCGAGGGGAAGGGATCTATCTGTATTTTTGGAGGAGGAGAGATTCTGTAACTTAATTCTCAAAAGACTCCCCGACCCTAAACAGGTCAAAGCCACTGGTGGTCGCTGTTCCCCGAAGGGAAAGGAGCAGGCTTGTGACTTTTGAGCAAGTGCGGGGGACGCCAGGAATGGGGGAGTTGCACTCGAGATTTACTGTCCGTAAGAACGACTTTTTGAGAGGAAACGGGGCTTCTAGCTCCCCGACATTGTTCTCTTGGGCTGAGGGGACCACGTCAGAGCTGCTCTCTCCACTCGCCTCTTCTGCCCCTCGTCTTCTACCACCGGACTGTTTGTAAACAAAGTTCCAGTCTTCCCCCTCTCTCTCCGCCTCCACCAAACCTGATATTTCTCCCAAATTCGCTCCACCAGTCTGGGATCGTTACACAGGACGGATATTCACAATTTTCACAAGCGATCCTGAAAGAAGGCCTAGGGGAAGCCTCCTCCTAAACGGTCCCACATTGCAGCAGGGCTGATGAGGCCTGGGATCCATTCTTTCTCTTTTCTGCCCTTCCCACCCCGAGCCTCGGGGCCGGCGGCGGGAATTCTGCGCAGCCGGAGGGGGCGGGGGTCTGCGCCCAGCAGAGCGCCGCGCGGGGGCGAGGGGGCTGTGGGCAGAGCGTGCACCGGGGTTGGGGGGAGAAGGGGATTGAAGGGGTGGGGGGCGCTGGAGTGCCGGGGCGGCCGGCAGTTGGCCCTGGAGCTCAATGCCCGCGCTCTGCCTGAGTTGGGAGAGCCCTGACAGAGGGTGGAGCGGAGAGGGCAGTGTACCCCTCACTCTTCGGCTTCCCTCCCCCTGCTTCCCAGAGCTTGTCATATCCTGTCTCTGGCCTGATATTTCACGCGAGCAATTGGAAGGAGATTACAATGGAGATTTATGTGTGTTCTGATCGCCGCTAGTTTCCCAGTGTAGAGAGCGAGATCGCTGCTTCCCATTTCCATTTTTCATTCGCGCTTTGCGGAGCTCAGTAGAGCGCGGGGGGAGCGTGTTTGCGCGGCGGCGGGCTGATCACAGGGCTCCGCGTCTCCTGGCGGGCCGGGAGACTGTGAGAAAGGCTTGCCAGCGCGTCGCCCCCGGCGGAGCTGGAGCTGGCCCCCGCCTCCAGGAGCCAGGCTTTGTTTCCTCCCTCGCCCACCCCTCCCCCTTTCCGCCCCATCACTTCTGGGACCTGAGCGCGTCCTAGCGATCCCTTCTCTTAGCCCTTCTCCTCGACTGAGGAAATACCCCCTTCCTCTGGCCCCAGCACCCTCCTGCTCTAGGCTTCTCAGGCTCCCTGGGAAAAGGCACACCATGGCCCAGCCCGACCCCGCCGTCCCTGGGTGCCAGGTTAGGTGACTCCGGCGAGTCTGTGGGGCCTTAGCCCACCCCGGAGCCGGGGGCGTCCGCCCTCCCGAATCCCAGGCTTGGCTCATGCCAAGGCCTGTTGCGTGATTCCAACTTGGGCTGACATTCCCTGCCCCGGGCGCTCCGGAGTAGGCCTCTTAATCATCTCGTCTGCTGCAGATCCTCGACACCAGCCAATTTACTGCCCCGTCTCTCCCCGCTGGTTTCGGGAGGAGGGAGGGGAGTGCGCGCAAAAGAGGGGAGGGCACAGTCAGCCTCAGGAGGAAGGCTGGCACCAGTAACTGGCACTGAAAAACCCCCACAGAATTTGGAGGTGGGGTAAGGGTGCTGGACAGGGATGGGTGTCTGCCAGGCAGCTGTTGCTTAGGGAAACCCGGGATCACAGGTCAATGGGCTTCAACCCAGGCCTCCCTAGCCTGAAAAAACAATGCAAAAATGCAATGGGACACTGGATTGTGTAGCCTCCCTGCTTTTTCCGAAGCCGCAACTCTGTTGTAAACCAGACTCAGAGCAGGCCCCAAAACAATCTGCCCGGAAGAGTCAGGATTCCCCTCAGGATGATGCTACTGAGCCCAGACAGTCACCTCAACCCCGTGTCTGGCTTTGGCAGATAAGTTGAAGACACAACACAGATGGCCCCATGCTAGAGAGGAAGCCTGGACCTGGCAGGCCAGGCTCTGTGGCTGGTGCACAGCCCTCTGGAGTAGAGGAGAGCCCCTTCAGAGGGCATGGCTGAGATTCAAGCCCCAGGTAGGAAGGGGCTCTCCCAGCCCCAGGATGCTGCTCTTCCCACAAGGTGAAGTTGGAAAGCCTCTGGGTAACTGGGTTTCATGCCCCTCTCTGGGGGCACTGTATTAAATTTAGTCAGTTGTTACCATGTGCCAGGCACTGTTACATTGTTGCCTTATTAAATGCTCACATCTCCAAGCTACAGCTGTTAATATTTCTCCTTTCTTACAGATCTTCAAACTGTAACACAGGGTGCTTAAATGGGTTGTCCAAGGTCACACAGTCAGTGATATCGAAGCCAGGAAGCTTCCAACTGTGGGGCCTCAGGAAAGGGACTTTTAGTTCAGGCCTTCATTAACCACCAACCCCTGGCCTTTGTAGAGAATGCCAGAAAGTAAGGTCATCTCCAAAGTTGGAAGCTGGTTGTGTGGGCTCAAGGTAGAAAGCAGAGCCCAACGATATGTGGACCTTTCCCCCCAAGAGTATGAAATTGCATCTTGCCACTCTCATACCAGTGTATTTAAGTCTGTGTGTATACATGAGTGTGCATATGTGTTTGTCTATCAGTGTGTAAGCGTGTGAATGCGAATGTGCAAGTGTTCGTGTGTCAGTGTTATAAGAGTGTGATGCAGTATGAGTGTGTGATGTTACAGTGTTGGAATGTATGTCATTGTGCGTGTGTCTGGAAATATTTGAGCATGAGTGTGACTGTGAGAGTGTGTATGAGTATGTGTGGGTGAGTGTGTGCTAATATAGACTGGGTCTGTGACAGTGTGCTCAGTGTGATTGTGTGTGTGCACGCGCGCTAGCACAGTCCCGTGGGTTGGGGTCGCCTTGCATTCCAGAGCAGCCAACCGTGCCTCCCGAGCGTGACTCACAGAGTTCTCAGTTCAGTCCCGAAGTGCAGCGGGACAAACGGAGGGGAGGGTTCAATGTAGGGGTCCGACCCTCAGGCTGCTGCAGAGCTCAGGTCCCTGACAGGAGGTCCCCCGTGGGCCGCTCGGATGCTGGGCCTGGCGCGGGGGCGGTGGCGCTGGCGCCGGAGGGTCGGGGCGGGTGGAGGCTGGAGCCGCTCGGAGCTGAGTGAGTCACCGCGTCTCGGGCTAGCGAATCCTCGCGGGGACTCGGGAGCGGGAGGGGCGTGAAACCCGGGTGCAGCCCCACGCCCAGTGTTCCTGTCCTCGCCTCGCCGCACCTCGCGTTGTTGCAGCCTCGGAAAGATGTAAATGTCGCTTTCGGCCGACTGGCTTCCAGGCCTGGGCAGCGGCTCGAGCCCTGAGCACGTGACTGACCGGACCCTGGCACCAAGGAAAAAGCGCACACATCCAATGAAAACAATAATTTATTTAAATAATCTCTTCATATTGTAAAATCAACATTAAGAGTATGTTGTTTTCATAATAAATAACCCCAAAATACCTTTCAACAACAAAGACTTTAGGATACGACAAAACAAATCCAAATCAGTAGCTTAATTTAACTGAAATGTTTTTAAAGGAAAAAATAAAAAGGGTTTGCTGAGGTCACTGCTAAACCGCAGTTTTCACAACTGGGGGTTTACAAAAAAGTCTGAAAAGATGAGTATTTTTATACAAATAAATCAGTGGGGAAATCTGCACAGACACCTTTATTTACAAACTCTGTGTCCATGTCCAGGCTAATAATCCTGAATAAGTTTTAAAAAAGATAATTTAAACACATTTTTTGCAGTGTTCACATATTAAAAAATCATTTTTTTCAACATCAAAATGAGGTCATCCGCAAAGGCACCTAAACTTTTAAAAAATAAAAATAAAAAAATTCCACTGGTGATGGATGAGGAGAGAGCTGAGGGAGCATTCCTGGTGGAACGCGGTAGGGGAAGAGAAGGGATGGGGGGCCCTGAGGGCTGGGAACTGCAGGGCGGAAAGAAGCGGCGGGCCGCTGGGTCAAGGGGCCATGTGGGGGAGGGCGGGCAGGCAGGACCGGGAGGTCAGTAACTGCAGCGTCAGAGCTGAGCCCGGGGGCGGGTGAGGAGAAAGGGGCCTCTTAGCGCCCAGGAAGCCTCGAGGGTGGGGGAGGCGTCCCTCTCAGACCCGGCTCTCAGCCCCTTGCGAGAAAAGCACCAGACAGGCTCACCCAGCAGGAAGGGAAGGCAAGTCTGAAGCGGGGCTCGAAGCAGCCAAGACCCGGTGCTTAGGTCAGAAATGTGGCCTTTTAGGGAGGCCTTCGCCAAGCTGCTGTCCTGTTCCCCCCAGAGAGGGGCCCGCTCGGTGGCCCCAGGAGGGAGCAGGGCCTCGGGCAGGCCACTGCAGGTCGCAGCCTCCGGGAGAGGAGGGTGGCGACAGCCGGCCGGGAGGAGGGAACCCCGGCTCGGCTCGCGGTGAGCATTGAGAATAACTGGTCTCTGCTCCCAGTCTCTGGCGCGTTCTCCTTGGGGTTAGAAAATCGTCCCCGCGCTCACCGGGGCGCCCCCGCCGCCGTGATGGTGGTGGTGATGATGCGGCTGCGGGGTCTGAGTGGGGTGCAGCAGCGGCGCGGTGGCCTGCAGGTGTGAGGCGGAGCCCGAGGCCTGGTGGTACCACGGGTAGTTGCCCAGAAAAGCCGAGGCCGCGCTGCTCGGGCTGGAGCCCGAGCTGCCGGCTCCGCTGCCGCCACTGCCTGGACCTCCGCCACCCGCCATCCGCTGCGGCGCACCAAAGTCCCAGGAGGCCGGCGCCGAGACGGGCGGCGAAGCACAAGGTGGGGAAGTGCTGGCCCCAGGGTGCTGCTCCGAAGGAATCTCACCGCTTTTCCACATCTTCTTGAACTTGGACCGGCGGTTCTGGAACCAGATTTTGACCTTTGAGAAAAAAAGACCCGAACGTTAATGGAGGAACCTAGTCTTGGGGCAGTAGGGGTGCGAAGAGGCGAAAAAAGCGAGCAGAGAAAAACCGCCTGCTAGAGGTGGGCAGAGGGCGCCCTGGGCAGAGAAGCCGATCCCGGGCGGCGGCCTCCGAGGCTCTACAGGTTCCTGCTCCCTGGGGAGGAATCGCCAAAAGGCCAGGACGGCTGTTGTACGTGCACTGTGATGATGGTGACAGCGGGAGGGTCAGGAGGGCGTTATTTCACCCGCTTAATCAGTAGCAAGAGGTACGGGATTTCTCTCCACCCGGTCCCTTTTCCTTCCCTCCCACGAGGCGGCCCTTTGGGGGTCTCCAGCTTTGGACCTAGAAGCTTTGGCCGCCCGAGGCGCGGGCCTGGAAATCCTTAAAACTACTTAAAATGAACTTTAAAAAGTATTGTCCCGAGCCCGCCTGCTTCCCAGCCTTGTCAGGCCCACGCTCTCATCGCCCCCGCAGGCCGCAAGCCCCACCTGAGTCTGAGTGAGGCCCAGAGACGCCGCCAGCTCGGCTCGCTCCGGCAAGGCCAGGTATTGAGTCTTTTGGAAACGCCGCTGAAGAGCCGCCAGCTGGAAACTGGAGTAGATGGTGCGGGGTTTCCGGACTTTCTTTGGCTTCCCGTTCACTATCCGGATTTCAGGCTCGAGGTCCTCCTTCTCTGCAACCATACGAAATTGTGAGAACCGCGAAACCCAGTGGACCTCGAGTTCCCGCCCTCTTGGAGGGCCCGGCGGGGGACATGGCCTGAGCCAAGAGGCGGGTGCACGGAGCTGTGGCGCCAAGGCAGGCGCAACTTCGCTGCTGCGCGCCGACTGGAGCCACCACCGACCCCGGGAGCTGAACCCTCCAGGGAAGGGGGAGACAAGCACACACCCAAGAGAAAGAAGCAGGTGGCAGGGAGAAGCCCTTAAGAGGCAGGCAGAGCACGCCCACTTGGCCCTTGAGGCCACCAGGTCTCACCAACCGAGAGTGGGACGTAACCGAAGACCTGCGGCAGATTGGAGGCTGCGGAGGGTAAAGGGCACGAGCGGGTGTTGAGCAGGCAGCGTGAAAATCCAGGGCTTCCGACGGCCTCCCGCCCCAAACACGTTTACCCATCCATCCCTATAACTAGCCCGACTCGGCACTCTAGACGCCAGCGTTATGCATACCAGGCTCATTGTTGGCTGGGGACGAACTGGTTCCATAGGGAGCGTAGGAGGTGTAGGCTGCGGTGTAGCCCAGGTCGTAGCTGCTCTTGGCGGAGTAAGGGACGTTGTTGAGGCCGCTGGCTTGGTACTGGTAAGAGCCCATGTGCGCGTAGGGCGAGCCCCCGCCGCCGCCGCCTCCCACCGGGTGCTGCTGGTTGGTGTAGTAGCTGCTGTCTGTGGCGGTGGACACTGGAAGGGTAGGCGACTCCTGGGGCTTGTGGAGGCTGCTGCTGCTGCTGTTGTTGCCACCCGGGCCGGCGCCGCCGCCGCTCGGGGGCTGCTGGTGCTGGTGGTACGTGCTGGAGGCGGCGATCTGAGTCGAGTGCATATCAGCCACCAGACTGTCAAAGACTCCAGTCATCCTGGCCCGGGACGGGAAAGAGCAGGGGTGGCGGGTGCACGGGGGAAGCCAGGCGCCTCCTCCGTCTCTCCTGGTCCCCTCCAGCAGCCAATGTAATTACGGGGGTGGTGGTGGGGGAAACAAGAAATGAGGCAACCGTCTAGGCGCCTCCTCCTCCAGGGGAGGCGATCACCGTGCACTGCTCGGGACAGCTGCCGCTGGTCGCATCCTCTTTCGGCCTCTGGGCCCTCTCGGCTCCTTGCCCAGCTCGAGCGCCGGCTTGGATGGGGGGCGGGCAGCGGAGGGGGCAGGGGTGGCGGGGCCGGGTCGGGGCTCTGGGAGGCGGGAGCAGGTGAGTGGCCCTGAGAGGCTTTACGATTGTCTGCCAGGCGGGCTCCTGCAGTGTGGGCATTTAACACTTGTCACGTGAGCGCAGGCGACGTCACCTAGCAACAGCCAATCAGAAGCAAACGGCCGCGGAGCTCGGGGAACGCCCGGCCAGGGGGCGGGCGTCACTTGGCTGGCGCTGTGGCTGCGGCTGCTGCGGCAGCGGCCCTGGGTGCAAAGACGGCTGCTGAATGTGAGCAGCGAGGCGAGGGACCGAGGTAGCGGGGAGTCAAGGTGGCCCGCAGCAGGAAGACAGAAGGCGTGGAGACAGACTGGCATTTTACCTCGGAGGAAGTGGGGTCCTCCATCCAATTCGGTGTGCAAGTGCCAGTTCCAGTGATTTGTTCCTTCCTGTCCGAGGTCAGTTTTCGAACACATTAAATAAAGTACAGCGGCGGCGAGAGTCCCGCCAGCTCTATCTCCACTTTTCCTCGAAGTGTCTGGCACTTACTCTTGTTAGCCACTAGGCACTTGACATAGTCAATTGATTTAATTATCCACAAACCACGTGTAATGCCCGCTTCCTAACCAATCCACAGGGATATAAGGACAATTAATTAGATAATACTTAAACGGGTTTTCCTTGTTGCTTGAAAGAGAAGCTATATAAAGTTAAAGGCATTATTGCTAATAGTATGTGTAAAACCACTTTCCCTGGTTACTTTCCCGACACGCGAGGCTCTGAGTAATTATATATGTTTGACGGGTAAATGACACCCTAAAAGCCATCCCGAGGACTTCCTCCTTCAGGTGAAAAGGTTCACCAGTTGGCCTTGAAAATGCATTCAATGCTCTTGCGAAAAAGGAAATAGGATAGTAGGTGAGATTGTAGATTTATCAAGTCTAGAGACTCGATTTATCACTTCTCTGTAAACTTACAACAAATACAAAAAGTTTTATCTGGTTTGTTTATTTTAACCCAGTTTTACACTTTTACACTTTAAGACCCTGTTCTACCCTATCATTGCAATTTTTTCTTCTCCTTTTCCTGTTTTTTTTTTTTTTTTTTTTGAAAAATCGGAAATGGCGACTTCCTCTGTCTCTCTATAACCCTGTTGTTGGAAACCTTGGCCGGACGGTGATGTACCCACGACCTGCTGGACTCCCAAGTCCGAAGTTCCAGCAGCAGCGCTTGCTTTGTGGCGCCACCTGGTGGGCAGTGTGCGAGGTTGCGGCGAGCGAGGTAGACGGTCTAACCACGCCCAGGCGCCAGCCTCTGAAACCCCCCAAAAGAACAAAATAGTAATTAAAAGCCACAAAATTGTGCTAGTGCGCACCATCTGAAGCACCTTTTCCTAAAGATATAGCATATCGCTGAAAGAACTTGTTACAACAACTGTCTGATAGAAAACAAGTTGATGCTTTAAAAAATATGATCTTTGGTCTTCTTCCCCAGAAAAAGCAAGTGTGTAATTAAAACTCCAGCATTCACACAGAGAAATAATGAGATAGGTAATGCGCCTTCAAGTCTACCTGGATTTAGTTCCCAGCCTTTTTTTTTTTTTGGTTAAGGAAGGCCCCTAGATGGAAAGAGCCCGCTTATGAGAAACAGTTGGAGGTGGAGCTCACCCCCACCCACCTGCATTGCTTTACGCGGCTCTCCGCCTACTTTGTGGGCCTCAGCTGCCAAATTAACCTTCCTGATACTGAAACATGATTGCCTTTTGGTGTCTTGACTTCAAATTCCAACTCTATCATCACATTGATAGATGCTTTGACCTAATATAGACCATACTTTTCCTGAAAAAGACAATTTAAAAAATCCAGCCACCTGCTGGGCACAGTGGCTCACGCCTGTAATCCCAGCACTTTGGGAGGCTGAGGCGGGCAGATCACCTGAGGTCAGGAGTTCGAGACCAGCCTGGCCAACATGATGAAACCCCACCTCTACTAAAAATACAAAAATTACCCGGGCATTCTGGTGGGCGCCTGTAATCCCAGCTACTCGGGAAGCTGAGGCAGAATTGCTTGAGCCCGGGAGGCAGAGGTTGCAGTGAGCTGAAATCACACCATTGCACTCCAGCCTGGGCGACAGAGTGACTCTGCCTCACAAGAAAAAAAAAAGCCAACCGCCATGACTTCTCTCTGTTCTTTGTTCCCACCCCAAATATGTCCTCCAGGCTTTTTCATGGTGGCAAATTTGTTGTGTTTTATTTCTTCAGTAACCTGCATTAATTAACAGACCAAAGTCTAGATCAGCTGGGATCTGGAAAATGGTATCTTTCTGGAAGGAAATGACTGGAGCCCCCCTTTATCTGGAAAACAAGGGATTGTCTACGTGAGGGGAGTGGGGAGAAGAGGCCAGAGGCAATGAGCAAGGGCGGGGGGAGTGTGAGGGAGAGGGAGAGGGAGGCAGAACCCACAACTGCGTTTGGAAAATCAAGCAGAGACTTGAGGCTTTAGTTCTGATAATTTGAACACAAATCTGGGTTTAGCCAAATTATCTGATTACTGCATCACAATGTCCAAACGATTTCCTTACTTTGGTCTAAAGTCAGGGAAGCAGTGGTAAAGGGAATTGACAGTTTTGTCTACAGTTCAGAGTGATGCCTATCTCCTTAGTGATCTGAGAGGAGTGAAGGAGAGGCTTGGAACGAGTTCGGGGGAACACTGGTGCTTGAGGGTGGCCAGCTGCCTCCTCGGCCCCAGGGCACCTTCTTTCCCTTCTCAGATTTAGGATTTCTCGGACTTCGCCATTCTTTTGGTCCGCAGGAACCCAGAGAAGGGTAAGGGGAAATTAAGGGGAGCCAGAAGTTTCTGCTCTGGCCTCGCGTGTTCCATTCCCATCGCTGAGACCTTCTCCTGCTTTGGTTCGCATGTCCCAGGCTGTCGCCGCACCACAGCGTCTCCCCTCATGGGATCCAGGCGTGGACGGAATCCCCATTTTATGGATGAACACTGAGGCTCGAGAACGGAAACGACTTCGAGTTGGGTGCCCCTCCCCCCTTGCCAGGCAGCAGCCTTTCTCTGTTGCCATAGCACAAATCACAAGGGTATTTACGATAAGCCTTGGTTGAACAGCTCCAGGTCTCCAGAAGACGGCGAGCTAGAGAGGACAGGTCTGAGCTTTGCTCTCAGCTCCTTGCCTCACTGCTAGCCTGGGGCTGGATTCTAGCCATCGCCTGTCTCGGCGCTTTGCCTCTGCCGGGCTATTGGGCGTCCTCCGCGGCACAGAAAGCCAGCCTAGTGGGGTATTGTTAGGGAGAAGATGCCTCCTGCCGGCAGGGAGCGGGGATGGGCGCCCAGGTGCTCTCCGTGCGTGGCGGGGCCAGGCCCATTCTCCTCTCCTTCCTCACTCGGGGGCGCGGCACGCGCTGCTGCTCCTACTCCTCACAGTCCCGTCGAGGGTCCGGAAGACGCGGGTTTCCGGGCCGCTGGTGCAAGAAGCAATGCCAGTTTCGGTACCTTTGTGTTTTTGTCCCCTAAGTAGTAGCTCTAGGAACCTGCACTTTCGAATCCCTTTGGGGTTTGTCCTAAAACTCAAAGACATTGGAAGAGGGTGGGGATTTGGTAATGAGAATCTCCCAGCTCTGCCTTTGCCACCAAACCCGCAGTGCTTTTGTTCTTACTTCATTGGCCAGTTGCAGCTTCTTGGGACAACTCTGGCGGGATCCTTACGCATCGCTGGTCCTTAACCTGGTTTTCCCTGCAGCTCCTAAGGCTGCCTCGAGGGACTCCGGGTGCCATCAGCTCTCCACCTCCCCTTGAGCCGGTAGGCAGAGGGGACCCCTGACTCGGGATCTGCGTCCTGGGATTTCACATTTTTTCTTTTCCTGTATGGACCCGTCTAGAGGGCCCAATGGAATTACTCTTCCAGGGCTAAGACTCGACCTGTGCAGGGAATGGGTAGGACCTCTGGTCTTTGCCGCCACGGCAGCCCCCTAGCTCAGAGGTTGTCTCGGGTTTCCACCATTTAAAAAAAATTATTGTTACTTTTTTTTTTTAAGAGTCAGAGTTTCACTCTCAGGCTGGAGTGCAGTGAAGTGATCACAACTCACTGCAGCCTCGAATTCCTGTGCTCAAGGGACCCTCCAGCCTCAGCCTCCGGAGTAGCTGAGACCACAGGCATATGCCACCATGCCTGGATAATTTTTTTATTTTGTAGAGACGGGGTCTTACTATGTTGCTCAGGCTAGTCCCAAACTCTCCGGCTCAAGCAGTCCTCCAATCTCGGCCTCCCAGAGTGCTGGGGCTGGGATTACAGGCGTGAGCTACCGCGCCTGGCTCGCATCTTTGCCTCCATACTCCCTCCTGCACACCACTCTCCCCCCCAGCTTGAGGGTCTCAGTCAGTCATTCCTCTTCCACCTGCCGCCAGGCACTGTCGTCCAGCAGCGTGCAGTCTAGTGCAGAGAGCGATAGCCCTCGTGTATTTACTGAGTGCCCAGCGTTCTGCCAAGCCCATTACTGACTCCTGGGAATCGTCCTGTGGGGTGGGTACAATATCACCCACATTGAGGAAACCAAGGCCTAGAGCCAATCACATGCTTACGGACACGCAGCAGAGTCCAATCTCGAACTCAGATCTGGGCCGCGGAGGCAAGGCCGCTGTCGCTCGGGGCTGTTTCCGGTCAAGGGACGCGAGAGAAGGCGGCACCACACTTAACTCTCTCGGGCCTGGTGTGCCAGCTCCACGGAACAGATGGGAAGGGGCATTGGCGGTCCTGAGGGCGACCGCCCCCAACCTACCCCAAGGAGCGTCTTGGAACGGGGGTTCCCCTCGGAGAGGAGGAGGCGCTCCCGGCCGCGCAAAGGGTAGCCCCAGGAAGATTCCCAAACAGACTCGAGCCTCTGCGGAGAGGGTAGGAGGCGGGTGTCCCCTGGCTTGGCACGTGAAGCCGAGCTTGGGAACCGAATGTTTTGTTCCCGCTGGGATTCCGCCCTGGGTTATCTTTGCTCCCTGCTGGGGTGTAAATAAATCCCAGGGGCTTGAGCAGGAATCATCGGATACTCAACGCTCCCAATGGTGGCCTTTCTGTGGCGCTGGGCTTTCAGACCCAATTTCGCCTTTTGCCTTCCAGATCTAACAGGCTCAAGTCAGGTGCATTTCACTTTATTGTCTGTTCGCCTGTTCGGTGGTTAAAGCAAAGAGAGCGAGAGCTAGGGCTCTTGACCCGGGAGGGCTCCCTGCATGCGGCGAGGGGTCCCCCAGGGTCCAAGGTACTGAACCGGTGGTTTAACTGTGGGATCCCAGGCCCCACAGGCAGGCTACAGGTAGGCGAGCTTCCAAGGGCGAAAGAAACCCATTCTCCTTAGATGGTGAAAAGCTGCCAGATCTCACTGCCTAGGTCCTGAGAGCTGCAAATGCTGATGGAATAGGTTACTCCCTCATCTTTTCCCCACATCCCCCCCGCCGCCCCCAACCAGGAAGAAAAGCTAGGACCGCTGAGATGTTCACTTTGCACTTTCAGCAGCACTCACATTGAGATAGAAGAGGCAACAAGGTTTGTTCTCAGTCCGAAAGAAAACAATCTCAGAGAACACATGGAAACAGGGAGGGGAAGGACACACACTGAGGCCGGTCAGGGGGTGGGGGTGGGAAGCAGCGGTAGAGAGAGCATCAGGAAGAATAGCTAATGCATGCTAGGCTTAACACCTAGGTGATGGGTCGACAGGTGCAGCAAGCCACCATGGCACACGTTTACCTGTGTAACAAAACTGCAAATCCTGCACTTGTATCCTTAAACTTAAAATTTTAAAAAGATAAAACCCACAAAATCTCCGAGGTTCCCTGTCCCTGAACTGCGGACCATTTGTGCCTGGCGATCTGATCCGGGATGCAGTCGCGCTCTGTGGGCGCCGGGAGGGGGCTGCGCGTGGGAGGCGGGGTGGAGGATTGGAAGTGGGAGGGGGTGAGGGTAGCCGGGAGAGGAACGTCTCTGGGGTCCTGGACCTCTGATCCTCATCGTCACCGGCGTTGATTGGCTCCAGCTGTCAGGTTAAAACTACAACTCCTTCCCTAAGAGCCACAGACATGAACCCTGTGCCTCCCCAGGACTCGGGGTTCTCAGTGTTGGGTTGTCAGTGCAGCGTGCTTCTGGAAATTTCAGAGCCTCTCTGGCCTTAGACCCTACTTAGGCCCTTTTCCCTTAAGTGTCTATTCAGTGGTTAAAGCAAACACACACCCACACCCACACACACCCTCTGCCACCACCATCACCACAACCACCAAACGGGAGAACTAGGAAGGAAACGTCTGGAACTCAGAGAGTACCCTTTGGACACAAAATTCCCTTCTCTTTGACAGAGTCTTTCTTTCCACTCTCTCATTTTACAACAGAAGAGTGGTGCCACCTCCTATGGATGCGGAGAGGATGTGCTGACACGTGGCCTCGGAGCCAGACTTTGTGGCCTTGGGGAAAGGACTGAATATTTCTGTGCTTCCTCGTTTGCATCTGTGGAATGCGGGTGATATTGAGTTCTTCCTCCTGGGATTGTTGCCTGGAAATACACCATCATAAGCTCATCGCCGCCAGGTTTACCGAGAGACTCGGCATTCTCGGGCCTCAGCTGAATGGGTTTTAAACTAAGGAGGGAGGCCTGGGCGGAGAGGGTGTAGGCCCATTTTTCTCACTCGTGCCTAAGCAGGTCTTGTCCTGGCCGCAGCCCAGGTGAAGGCAGACGCTGTCTCCAGGATCCAGTGGACCAGACCAGGCCAGGGGATTTGGGCGTGGGCCTCCGAGGCGGCAGTGGGTGATCCAGGTGCGTTGGGAAGCGGTCAGGCGCTGGGCTGGAGCAAGTGCAGGGCCTGCCTGCAGCACTAAAGTTTGGAAAGACGAAACGCTGAAACGCTGCTCCTCGACTGCCCCATTCTGTAGGCCTCTCTGCAGTTTCCCTGCATGCCACACCTGGGCTGCTTCTGCTCAGTTCTTTGAAAATGGAGGGGGGAGCAGAGGAAAGAACCTTGCAGGTTATTGACAGGGAACTGACCCTAGACAGTATAGGGTCAGTTATTGTTTGCATATACTTGTGCATGTATGTCAGTTTGTTTGCATGTACTTGTCCACATATGTTATCAAATGCATAAAACCCAGCGCATGTTTCAAATGTGTAAACACATAAGCATTTTTAAATTTCTTTTATTTATTTTCTTTTGAGATGGAGTTTTGCTCTTGTTGCCCAGGCTGGAGTGCAATGGTGGGATCTGGGCTCATTACAACTTCTGCCTCCCAGGTTCAAGCAATTCTCCTGCCTCAGCCTCCCAAATAGCTGGGATTACAGGCATATGCTACCACACCCAGCTAATTTTTGTATTTTTAGTAGAGATAGGGTTTCACCATGTTGGCCAGGCTGGTCTCGAACTCCTGACCTCTCCCTGCCGCAGCCTCCCAAAATGCTGGGATTACAAGTGTGAGCCACTGTGCCCAGCCAGCATTTTAATTTTTGAGAAAACTTTTCTTTCTATGTCAGTAGTTACAGAGCAGTCATTTTCTTTTTAAGGAGAATGTGAGGAAGGGATCATCACTTATTTGTCTATCTTCTTTGCCTTGTCATCTAGATAATTTCCAATATTTACAAACAACACATGAGTGAATGTCTTCTGGAAAGCTTTGCCCACATGTTCAATTATGTTTGTAAACATTTTAATAGCTACCACTAAGCTCTCCTTAAAAAACAAGCAATTTGAACTCTTTATTCATTTCTCAGCACTCTCACCAAGAATATTAAGAATCTTCAGACTGTGCACAGTGACTCATGCCTGTAATCCCAGCACTTTGGGAGGCCGAGGTGGGTGGATCACCTGAGGTTAGGAGTTCGAGACCAGCCCGGCCAACATGATGAAACCCCGTCTCTACTAAAAATCCAAAATTAGCAGGGTGTGGTGGCACATGCCTATAATCCCAGCTACTTGGGAGGCTAGGCAGGAGAATTACTTGAACTTGGTAGGCGGAGGTTGTGGTGAGCTGAGATTGTGTCATTGTACTCTAGCCTGGGCAGCAAGAGTGAAACTCCATCTCAAAGAAAAAAAAACTTCAATAATTTTTGAATATGATAGGCTTAATACAGTGCCACATTTTAACTTGCAAAGCCTTTACTATGAGTAGAGTGTGTGTCTTTTTTTTTCTTTTTTTCAGAGGGGGATGCTCTACTATATTGTCCAGGCTGATCTTGAACTCCTGGGCTCAAGTGATCCTCCTGCCTCAGCCTCCAGAGTAGCTGGGACCACAGGCATGTGCCATCGCATGCTTGGCTTGTGTTTTTATATAGGCATTTGATTTTCTTATGTGAATTGCCTATTTATGTTCTCTGCCCATTTTTCTTTTTCTTTCTTTCTTTTTTTTTCCTGTTGTTGTTGTTGTTTGAGATGGAGTCTTGCTCTGTCACCTAGGCTGGAGTGCAGTGGTATGATCTCTACCTCCTGGGTTCAAGCAATTCTCCTACCTTAGCCTCCTAAGTAGCTGGGACTACAGTCATGTGCCACCATGCCCAGCTAATTTTTTGTATTTTTAGTAGAGACAGGGTTTCACCATGTTAGGCAGGATGGTCTCAATCTCCTGATCTCATGATTTGCCCACCAAGGCCTCCCAAAGTGCTGTGATTACAGGCGTGAGCCACCGTGCAGCCCCATTTTTCTGTTTTTAAAAAATTGATTTATAGGAAATCTTAACATATTGTGGAGATTAACTCATTATTGTGTTTATAGTCAGTATTCATTCCTAGTTAATTGCTTCTCTTTTACTTTTGTTTATTTTCTTTTCTAGTTCAGAGATTTTAAGTTTTGTATAGCCAAATATGTGACTTTTTTTTTTTAAATGTCTTCTGGGCCTTCAGGTCATGATTATAGATGCCAGTACTTTTAGAGTTAATATATACAGTGGTTAAAAATATGGGCTCTGGGCTCAAATCCTAACTTGGCTACTGGCTAGCTATATAAATTTGGGAAAGTTATTTAACTTCCCCGTGCCTCAGTTTAGTGTTTGATCAGAACAAAACTTCATTTGGACTACTGATGGATAGTTGTGGAATAGACCAAGTGTTGTCTCTCCAAATCTGATTTTTGGGGAATGCAGCGAAATCACTCCCTAGCCCACCTTGCACTTATATGTAACCATATGATTCAGTCCAAGGCAATAGAACACAAGTGGAAGTCACATGTGCCTCTCCCGGGACAGGACCTTTTAGGCAGAGTTGAGACTCTTCTCTGCTCTCTTTTTCCTTCCACTGGCTGGAACCAGCTTCGACTATGCAGATGACATGGCCCTAGAGGCTCCTAGAGGCCCCGGAGAATCACTGCCTGGGGGAATCTTCATTACCTGTTTGGAAGGTTATCTGACCAAGAAATAAACTTCTTATATTTTATGATACTGAATTTGAGGCATATGTGGCCGCTTAGCTACTATAATACAATGACCTTGAAGTCAGGATGCAATGACTTTGTCAGGAAAGAATTACAGGAAAAAATGCAGAACATCTTTTATCTGTGAAAACCAGATGAATGGGAAGCCAAGCGCAGAACTGAAACCATTTGATTCCTACGTGCAGTCAGTCCATGAATAGAAAGAGGTTAGCACAGCTGGTTGTTATCATTAGGAACATAAGTCTTTAAATGATCATTAGTGGGGTTCTGGCAGGTCTAAGCCCCAATCATATGCGTTTCCTTTTAAAGGTGATGGATTGCAGAAATTTTGTCACCCTGCCACATGGGGCCCTCCCCTCCATGTCAGTGTCACTCTTGCCTTGGGCACATGCTTATTATGCTTAGGAGTTGTCATGGGGTGGGTGATAAGCCAACTTTCTACTTTAGTCTTTTTTGGACGACAGTGCCTAAGATAATGGAATGAGCGAGGGCAAAGGCAGCACAAAGACAAGAGGTACTAATAATGAAATAACTTCAAATAGAAAAAAGAAAAAAAAGGGAGACTTCCTGCTAAAAGGGCCCAAATGGCTTTCATTTGAGGAAAGTATGCAAACTTAAGTGAATGGGCTTTGAGATGTCATTTTGGGCCATTTCAAGACATTGTTTTTGGTCTGTTTCCCAGTCCTCAGCTGTGTATTCCTTGCTGGTGTTCCTATATAGCTAAGTTCTGAATTGATGTGCTTTGGTTTCATTTAGAAATGAGCAGAATTTATCACCACACTCCAGAAAAGACTGAATACTAGGGAGCCACACCAAGTCTTGTATAAGACAGTGATGACACCCAGTGGTCATTTAGGGTCTTCATCGACATCGACCCAATTCACAGTAAAGCTAACAAATTGGACATATTAGTGTACAAAAAGTGCTATGTGTGTGACAGCCTGTGAGGGAAGGGGCAGCTAGACTTTACAGCCCTGACTCTTGTACCCTTGTAGTTTTTTTTTTTTTTTTTTTTTGTGATGGAGTCTTTCTCTGTCATCCAGTCTGGAGTGCAGTGGTGCAATATTGGCTCACTGCAACCTCCACCTCCCAGGTACAAGTGATTCTCCTGCCTCAGCCTTTCCAGTAGAGTAGCTGGGACTACAGGCATGCACCACCATGCCTGGCTAGTTTTTGTATTTTTAGTAGAGACAGGGTTTTGCCATGTTTGGCCAGGCTGGTATCAAACTCCTGACCTCAAGTGATTTGCCTGCCTCAGCCTCCCAAACTGCTGGGATTACAGGTGTGAGCCACCACACCCCGCCTAGGGCATTTCTTTTCTTTTCTTTTCCTGAGACAGAATCTCACTCTGTCAGCCAGGCTGGAGTGCAGTGGCACGATCTCGGCTCATCACAACCTCCACCTCCCGGGTTCAAGCGATTCTCCTGCCTCAGCCTACCCAGCAGAGTAGCTGGGACTACGGGCACACACCACCATGCCCGGCTAATTTTTGTATTTTTTGTAGAGACATGGTTTCACTATATTAACCAGGCTGGTCTTGAACTCCTGACCTCGTAATATGCCTGCCTCGGCCTCACAAACTGCTGGAATTACAGGTGTGAGTTACCACACCCAGCCAAAATTTTTTTAACCTTTAGAATTTTCTATTGTTCTTGGGCCAAAAACCTATTAGGTCCTACGTGATATATTCCCTGCCTACCTTCCCAGCCCTACCTTACATATTCTCATTCACTGTGGTCTGGCCCAGCTCGCCTTCTTCTAGGTTTTCAAATGTCTCTTTCAGACTCAGAACTTTGCACATGCTATTTCTTCTTTCTATAATCCCTTTCTCTCAACTATTTACCTAACTAACTCTCATTTATCCTTTAAGTCTCTTATATGTCTTCTTTTCCCTTCAGTCACCGCACCCAGCTTATTTTCAAACCTTTTAAGGAGCTTTTTGAGGTTTGCAAAAGCTTCTGCTGAACCCTTCATCGTGAATTTCCTTGGTGTTACTTATTTTATATCTCCTGCAGTTTCCTTTTCTCTCATCTCTTCATCTACACTTTCTTGTTCCATTTCCAACAACTATTCATTAGTTAATTCCTCAGGAACCATCTCTAGGAGCTCCTCAATGTTGTCATCCTCATTCAGGCCCAGGTTAAAGTTGTTTGCCATCTTAGCCACAGCCTTGTTGATTTTTGCAGCCTCCTCATCCTTGGCAAATTCTTTAAAGTCCTGGACAAACCTCTTGAGTCTCTTCTTCCAGATGCCATCCATACAGCCTAAGCAAGCTTCATCTTAATGCAGTCTTGATGTTGTGATCCTTCCAGAGTTGCATCAGTGTTTTTTCTGGGTCTTCTTCAGTTGCAGCAGTGAGCTTTAAAAGCTGCTGTAACTCCTTGATCCACTGGATCAAAGAGGTGATGTTTGGAGGGAGAAACACCACTTTGATGTTGTGATGAACAGTGCCAATAAAAGGAGGATGTGCTGGAGCATTATCAACAATAAGCAATAAGCAGTGGCTCTCGCCTGTAATCCCAGAACTTTGGGAGGCTGGGGCAGGTGGATCACTTGAGCCCAGGAGTTCAAGACCAGCCTTGCCAACATGATGAGACTTTGTCTCTACAAAAAACACACAAAAATTAGCTGGGTGGGGTGGCTTGCACCTGTAGTTCCAGCTACCCAGGAGTCTGGGGTGGGAAAATTGCTTGAGCCCAAGAGGTGAAAGTTGCAGTGAGCCAAGATTACACCACTGCACTCCAGCCTGGGTGACAGAGTGAGACCTTGTCTCAAAAAAAGAAAAATAAAAAACAATAAGCAGAATCTTGGAAAGTTTGTTATCCTCCAAACAATACTTCTCCATTCTGCTAGCATAGCAATTCAGGAGAGAATCCTGGAAGAGGATTCATCACTATTGAGTAATGTAGTACACTGACCTGTGTGAGCTCATCGATATGCTTGAAGGCTCTGGGGCTCTCACTGTGCCAGGTCACAGAGGGTTTCAATTTGGAGCCTGCAACATTGTCTCCATGCGAGACTGTCATCCTGTCCTCAAAAGCCTTGAAACCTGGCATTAACTTGACCTTCTTCCTTGTGGATGAAAGTCCTTTTCGGCATCCGTTTCCAGAATAGAGTTCTATCTGTATTCAAAGTTTGCCCTGGCAAGTATTTTCCTCTGCAATCAGCTTATCTAAAGTCTCCAAAAATTCTTCAGCTGCCTTCACATCAGCACTCACAGACTCACCACTCGCGTTCACATTATGTAATGGATAATAATTCTGGAATTGTTTAAACCACCAGAGCTAACAGTAAATTCAACCTCACAGTCAGGTCCAGCCTTTTCTTTTATCATTGCAAACAAAGGTTTTGCTTTGGCTGTGTTGGTCATGGTGCTGAGACGGATGCGCTTCTGTGTATGGCCTTCAATCCAGGTCATCAGAAGTATCTCCATATCTGATATCGGCCATTCTCAAATTTGTGTTAATCTCATTGCCTTCAATGAAGCAAATACTTTAACAGCTTCCATCACTTAGTTCTTCTTATTCTTCAAAATCTTAGCTATGGTGGAATAGGACATGCCTGCCTGATGAACAAACCTTATCACTGACTTTTCACCTTTGTAGTTCAACAATTTCATAAGTCTTTAAATCCTAACAACTTGCTAGCCATTTGAAAAAAAATAATACACAGAGTTGAAAGAATAGATAATATTCATATTTCATCACAGTTAAATAACAGAATTACATCATAATGGGATGTGTGCACCTGTTGAGCCCTGTACTACTTCTCAAACCTCGGAACCAGATTGGATACCACCACCCTTATTCCCTGTTCCACACTGATTTTCACATGCTACTTGCCTTTATCATAGTTGTGCTGAATATGATGACATGCCACAAAGATACATTATCAAAAAGACGTTTCTGCAATCTCCTGTTGAAACTATGAATTACCTCAAGCTACATAGTTTGTAGGGTATCATTGTGTTTTCCTTGAATTTTGAAAACATCCCATGCCACCCCTGTAAGTTTGCTGCAGTGCCCCAGATACTTTGGCATAGATCAAGAGGAAAACGTATAGAATTGAATGTATATACTGGAAGAACAACATAAGAAGATAATTATAGTCAAATGTAGCAAGTAGGTACAGGCTACCAGGATTTGGAGAAGCATTACGGAGAAAGTCTAAATTGCCTTGAGTAGACTATAAGTAGAAATCTGGACACTGAAGACACTACCAATGAAAGTTCAAAAGAAAGTAAGGAAGCTGCTACTGAGAACTGGAGGAAAGGTGGATCCTTTTATGTAGTGGCCGAAAACTAAAGAGAAAGTGTCTGTATCCCGATGACATCATCTCAGTCACTGGGCCCAGCTTTGCTTGAATCCAGATGAACCCCAGGACAATACATTCTGTATTCTGCTTAAACAGATTTAAATTGTGTTTTTAATGCTTATAACAGATCATTAATGAAATTTGTATTAAATAAATAACCTGCTACTTGGGAGGCTGAGTCAGGAGGATCACTTGAGCCCTGGAGGTAGAGGTTGCAGTGAGCCAAGATTGTGACACTGCACTCCAGCCTGGGTGACAGAGTAGCACCGCATCTCGTAAATAAATAAATAACCTAAATTGTTGAGAATGGGAAACAATTTCTTTGCTGAGCATTTGCTACAGCCTTTAATGATAATAAACTGCTGTAAATTGTACAAAGACAGAATCCACCAAATGCATCAGTGTTCAAAGAGAATACGAGACTACTTCCTATATATAAAGGAGGTATACATAATAAAGATAATCATAGTCAAATGTGGCAAGTAGGTACGGGCTATATAAAGGATATATATATATACACACACATATATATGAAGGTAGTCTCATATGTCACACACACACATATACACATACATATTCTAGGGATAGAATCTTGCTTTGTTGCCCAGGCTGGAAGGCAGTGGCACAAGGCACAACCATAGCCTACTGTAGCCTTGAACTCCTGGACTCAAAGGATTGTCCTGCCTCAGTCTCCCAAGTAGCTGGAAATATAGACATGCTGCTTTGACCAACTAGAAGATCCTTTTGAGTTCAGCCTGCCTCCTGTATCTTGTGCTATGCAAAGTTCTCCTCTGAGCAACTGCCACATCTTCTTTTCTTACTGTATACCATAACATCCTGTGGAATTTACTGGCTGAAATTTTGTTATTCACACAAACAAATATGAGTGCTAACATCATATGATAGAACTGTTATGAAGTAGTCATCCAAATTATCCAGGACATACTTATATTAATTCTTTGTCATCATTGAAGCAAAAACCTGGAATATAATTCTTGCGCAAACAGTATGGCTCTAGGTATCTCCAGGTCCCAGTTTGAGAAACACTGCTGTAAGTGATAGAAGCCATTTAACCATTTAAACTGTGGTGATGTCCTTATCATGTCAGGCAGAGCAATGCTGAACATACTCCAGTCCTTCCTGAATTAGTCAAGACCCATTATTCTAAATGTTAACAATTTCCAAGCTCTATCACAACCTCATCAAGGTGTGTCAGGATAGTTTCCCTATGCTAATTGGCCCGGAATTGGCTTAGGGGGCCATATATCAGCATTTGGTAGCTTATCTTTATTCCTAACCATCAATTTCCTTTTATCTTGCTTTCTTTTTATCTTGAGAAACAATACCTTAAATTCCTATAACATCTATTTCCTAATAATTTGTAAAAATTAAAACTTGGTGATTTATTGCATTAGTATCTGTCACTTAATTGCTCAATAAATATTAGATAATCACTTACATATAAGCCAAATTTATCTCCAGATGGACCTCTCTACTAAGAGCTAAATGATACTTGCTAGCTGTGCTTGGAAATCTCATAGGCATTGTGGTGGATTGACTGCAAAAATGTCCCAATTCTTTACCTCTCCCTATAACCATGCCCTTTGCCATGTGACTTTGCTGCTCTTTCCACCAAGAGGTGGCATCTGCTTAAGGTGACTAACCATGTGGGACTAACCAGTTTGCCCAGGACTGAGGGGTTTCCTGGCACATAGGACTAGAGTGCTGAAACCAGCAAAATCATGGGCAAACCAGGATGAGTTGATCAACCCGAGTCCACTTCCCCTTTTGAATCCAGGCTGACCTCATGGCTTGCTTTGCTCAGTTTAGAATACAGTGCAAGCAGCAATATGCAAGTTCTAAGCATGGATCTCAAAAGGCATCTTACACTTCTCCTCTTGCTCAGATCCCCACCACAGCAGGCCAGCTGCAGGTTAGCCTGCTGGTTGATGAGATGGTCCAGTGACTCTTGTCACCTCAGCCAACGGCCATCCAATTGCTAGCCATGTGAGTGAGGCCATTCCAAACAAGCCAGTGTCCAATTCAGTCAGCCCTCCACAGACACCTGGGCAAGCTTAGACATACAAACAATAAAAAAAAAATGTTTATTGTTTGAAGCTACTGAGTTTTGGGATACTTGTGACGCAGTAGTAGCTAACTGATAAAGATACCTCAAATTCAGCATTAAAGCTAAACATATATCTCAGAGAAGTGAAGACTTATGTTAACACAAAAACATATACACAAGTGTTTGTAGCAGCCTTATTCATAATAATCAAAATCTGGAAACAATCCAGATGTCCTTCAACAGGCAAATGCTTAAACAAACTGTGGTATATAATAGCATGGAAGCCAGGCACAGTGTCTGACGCCTATAATCCCAGCACTTTGGGAGGCTGAGGTGTGCTGATCACATGATCAAGAGATCAAGACCATCCAGGCCAACATGGTGAAACCCCATCTCTACTAAAAAACAAAAACAACACAAAAATTAGCTGGTCACGGTGGCACGCACCTGTACTCCCAGCTACTCGGGAGGCTGAGGCAGGAGAATTGCTTGAACCCAGGAGGCGGAGGTTGCAATGAGCCCAGATCATGCCATTGCGCTCCAGCCTGGAGGACAAGAGTGAGACTCCATCTCCAAAAAAAAAAAAAAAAAAAAGGGTTTGAAAACATAAACCCTAACACAGAAAGGTTTCCATAAAGAGAGTTATTGGCATAAAAGAGGTTTTTAATACCCATTTTTAGACTGTATTCTAGCCTGGGCAATAGAACAAGAATCCTGTTCTCTCTCCCTCTTTCTCTTCCTCTGTCTTTCTCTCTTACATTCTTTTTCTTTCTTTCTTTCTTTCTTTCTTTCTTTCTTTCTTTCTTTCTTTCTTTCTTTCTTTCTTTCTTTTTCTTTCTTCTTTTCTCTTTCTTTCTTCCAATAAATAAATAAATAAAAAGAGAGAGGAATGTCCATGGTGCATTACCTGCTTACAAGCAAATCTACAATAAAAAAAAAAAAAAGAAATAAACCAAGCAAACCACCATGAACATAATTCTAAAAAGAGTGACACCACCTCAATAAGAGCCTCAACAGGTCCTTCAGGAAATATTTCAGAAGAAGGCATTGTTATCACAGGAAATGACAGATCTGTGCATATAATTGATTCAGTGGGACAAGATGTAGAGGTGGAAGACAGTGATATTGACGATCCTGACCCAGTGTAGGGGTAGGCTGATATGTGTGTTTGTATCTTAGTTTATAACAAAAGTTTAAAAAGTAAAAAATTTTAAAAATAGAGAAAAACAGGCTGAGTGCCATGGCTCATGCCTGTAATCCCAGCAATTTGGGAGGCTGAGGCAGGCGGATCACTTCAGGTCAGGAGTTCAAGACCAGCCTGGCCAAGATGAGGAAATCCCGTCTCTACTAAAAATATAAAAATTAGCCCTGGAAATCACTTGAACTTGGGAATCAAAGGCTACAGTGAGCCAAGATTGCCCCATTGCACTCCAGCCTGGGAAGAGCAAGATTTCACCTCAAAAAAAAAAAAAAAAAAAAAAAAAAAAAAGAAAAGAAAAGAAAAAGAAAAAATTTATAGAATAAGGATATAAAGAAAGAAAATATTTTTGTACAACTATATAATGTATGTTTTAAGATAAGTGTTATTACAAAAGAGTCAAAAAGTTAAAGAAAATTTTAAAAGTTTATAAAGTAAAAAAGTTATAGTAGGCTGGGCACAGTAGCTCACGCCTGTAATCCCAACACTTTGGGAGGCTGAGGTGGGTGGATCACTTGAAGCCAGGAGTTCGAGACCAGCCTGGCCAACATGATGAAACCCCATCTCTACTAAAAATATAAAAATTAGCCAGGTATGGTGGCAGGCACCTGTAATTCCAGCTATGTGGGGGGTGAGGAATGAGAATCGCTTGAACCTGGGAGGTGAAGGTTGCAGTGAGCTGAGATTGTGCCACTGCACTCCAGCCCAGGTGACAGAGTGAGACTATCTCAAAAAAAAAAAAAAAAAAAAAAAAAAAAAAAAGGAAAGGGAAGCTAAGGGCTAAGGTTAATTTATTATTGAAGAAAAAAGTTTTAAATATATTTAGTGTAGCCTAAGTGTGCAGTGTTTATAAAGTCTACCATAGTGTACAGTAATGTCCTAGGCCTTCACATTCATTCACTGACACCCAGAGCAACTTTCAAGTCCTGCAGGATTCATTTGTGGCAAGTGGTCTATACAGGTATACCACTTCTATGTTTAGATGTATTCTGATACACAAATGCTTACTGTTGTGTTCTCATTGCCTCTAGTATTCAGTACAGTAACATGCTATACAGGTTTGTAGCCTAGGAGCAATAGGCCCTTCTATATAGCCTAGGTGTGTAGTAGACTAGACCATCTAGGCTTGTGTAAGCATACTCTATGATGTTTGCACAATGATGAAATAGCCTAACGAGGCCTTTCTCAGAATGTATTCCCATCATTAAGCAACATATGACTGTACTTAATAAACATAACTCTTATGTGTGTTTTTGGCCAGGGAACTTTAAAAACTTACTGAGACCAGGCCAGGCACAGTGGCTCATGCCTGTAATCCCAGCACTTTGGGAGGCTGAGGCAAGTGGATCACCTGAGGTCAGGAGTTCAAGACCAGCCTGACCAACAGGGCAAAACCCCATCTTGACTAAAAATACAAAAATTAGCTGGGTGTGATGATGGGTGCCTGTAATCCCAACTACTGGAGAGGCTAAGGCAGGAGAATTGCTTGAACCCGGGAGGCGGAGGTTGCAGTGAGCTGAGATTGTGCCATTGTACTCCAGCCTGGGTGACAAAGCGAGACTCCATCTCAAAAACACAAAAACAAAAAAACTTACTGAGACAATGAAGGAAGGCATTGTGAACCAAGAAATCTGGGGAACCTCTAGTCTAATAACTGCTTCTCTGTATTCCATATATTCGACATGTTGTATTTTCATTATCATTCACTTTGAAATCTTTAAAATGTTTCTTGTGATTTATTCTTTGACCTATTGTTATTTAGAAGAATGTTGTTTACTTTCCAAATATGGGGTTTTACTAGATGTCTTGCTATTACTAATTTATATTTTAATTATATTGTGGTCAGAGAACATACTTTGTATGATACTAATATTTTGAAATTTATTTAGATTTACTTTATGGCCCACATATGGTCTGTTTTGGTGAGTATAATATGTGGGCTCGAAAAGAATGTTCTGTAGTTGTTGAGTATAATGCTCTAAAATTTCCACTAAGTCAAGGTAGTTGATAGTGTTGTTGAAAATTTCTGTCTTTGCTATTTTTTTGGACTGTTCTATCAATTACTGAGAAAAAGATATTAAAGTCTTCAATAATGATTATAGATCTGTTAGTTTTTTCATTTAATTCTATCAGTTTTTCTTTATGTATCTTGGAGTTCTGTTTTTAAGTACATCCACACCTTCTTGGTGAACTAAATCTTTAATCATTGTGTAATGTCTCACTGTATCTCTGGTATACTCTGTCTTGAAGACTGTATGATCATAAAATAGCCAGTCCAGCTTTTTTGTGCTTATTATTTGCAGGGCATATATTTTTACATCTTTTTCTTTTGATCTATCTGTCTTTATACTCAAAGGTCAAATCAGTGAGAGTCTAATCAAGAGACAAAAATGATACAGCAATTTGAAATGGAAAAGCTTAATATAAATAATTATTAAATAAAACAGGGGATTGGAATAATGAGGGACTGGCTAGTAGTAAAGAAAACTCTAAAGAATATAGAACTAGCAAATACAAGGAGCATCCACTGTCCTTAAGGCTGAGATAGGTTGTCCAGAGGAGAATGCCCTTCCTCCCTACTGCCTCTCATGCCCTTCTTGCCAAGCTGAGATCTAGACCTTGTTGAAGAGGGTGGCTCATTGAATGGCAGAGAAGCCAATGTGATGCCGCATTAACAGAACTTTCTGTGGTCAGGTGCAGTGGCTCATGCCTGTAATCCCAGCACTTTGGGAAGCCAAGGTGGGTGGAACACCTGACGTCAGGAGTTCGAGAGACCAGCCTGACCAACATGATGAAAACCCATCTCTACTAAAAATAGAAAAATTAGCCAGATGTGGTGGCGGGCACCTGTAATCCCAGCTACATGGGAGGCTAAGGCAGCAGAATCATTTGAACCTGGAAGGCAGAGGTTGCAGTGAGCTGAGATCACGCCACTGCATTCCATCCTGGGTGACAGAGCGAGACTCTGTTTCTAAATAAATAATAAATAAATACATATATACATACACAAACAATTAAAAAAAACCCAGAACTTGCTGGAAATCCACCCTCCAAAACTTGCCAGACACTTATTTTCTAGGGTACCCATGAAAGTCGTTAATGTGGAGTGAGTTTTGCTAGAGGGATTTTTCTGCTCTGAAACTGCCTGACAGGATATGGGAGAAGTTGCTGGCTTCTGTTTATTTCTGACCACTGTGGACTTCAGGAGCTGGGCACTAGAGAAGCTGATAGTGCTGCAAGTTATCTGCTGAGAGAGCACCACAAAACCAGGAGAGAAAATCCTTTCTTCCTGCAGTGTTTCTCCAGTGCCCTCTACTGACAAAACTTGATATTTTGCTAGATGGCAAAAGGAAAACTATCTAAAGAACTTAGCTCCATTTTTACAGAACCTGCAATGAAAGGTGAATTTGGGGCTGAGAGGCAATAAGTTGGTAATTGGCACAAGTATGTCTCTTGTAGAAAGCATATAGTTAGGTCCTGTTTTTTTTTTTTTCTATTTAGTCTGATAACCTCTGCCTTTTAACTGGAGTTTGGTCCATTTAGATTTAATATAAATAATTGATAGATTTGGATTTATGTCTATTTGTTTTCTGTTTGTTTCATCAGTTTGGTTTTGTTCCTCTGTTCCTCCTTTGCTGTTTTCTCTAGAGTCAATTAGGTATTTTCTTAAAATTACATTTTATTTACTTATTTATTTTTAGATACACGGTCTCACTCTGTCACCCAGGCTGGAGTGCCTTGGTGTGATGATAGCTCACTGCATCTTCAAACTCCTGGGCTCAAGGGATCATCTTGCCTCAGCCTACTGAGTAGCTAGGACTGTAGGTGCATGCTACCATGCCTGGCATTTTTATTTATTTATTTATTTTTTGTAGAGATGGAGGTCTTGCTATGTTGCCTAAGCTGGTCTTGAACTCCTGGCCTCAAGAAATCCTCTCACCTTGGCCTTCCAATGTGTTAGAATTACAGTTGTGAGCCACTGTGCCTGGTCCCATTTTATTTTTCTATATTGGCTTTTCTGTTATTCTTTGCATTTTTATTTTAAATAGTTGCTCTAGGGATTATAATATATGTCCTTAATTTTTTATAGTCTACCTGGAATTATGGTACCACTTCGTATCAAGTATAAAAATTTTGCAACCATACAGTTTTATGTACCCCCAATTCTTTTTTTTTTTTTGAAAGAAAGAAAAAGAGAGGAAAGAAAGTGAGAGTGAAAGAAAGAAAAAAAAGAATGTAAGAGAGAATGAAAGAGGAAGAGAAAGAGGGAGAGAGAACGAGATTCTTGTTCTATTGCCCAGGCTAGA